>CAUZXP010000493.1:0-45000 GCA_963584105.1 Alviniconcha strummeri | reverse complement strand
AAGACAAGTACAGCAACTAACATCCAGTCAGTCAAGGAGATGGACAAAAGATGTAACAACTAACACCCAGAAGATCTATTAGCAGTTATAACCATGCACAAGATTTTTTTGATTTAAAAAAAAAAGTTTCCCAGTATCCAGCTCATCACTTTAATGCAGTAATTACAGACATATTGCTGCCAAGAAAGGGTTCAAAGTGACTGGCTTCCCTTAAATAGACCCAAGCCAAAAAGTTAAGTACTTGAAAAAATACAGGCTGTAAAACATTCTGTATTTTTACTGTTTAAAGTCGCATAACTGTTTCAGAAAGTTAATGATGCACTGTCAAATCAATGACACCACTGACAGCTGCTTTTGCAAATATTTTTGACAACTTTCTAGCTGTCTGTCTGTACACATGGCAAAGAGTCTGCTGATGACAAGCTGATGTTTCAAACTGTCCAGCAAATGCATGATCACCAGCATCAGTGGTATGACATCCGGTGGCAACAATGTGGCAACTCTTGAAAACTGATTGAGTCACTGGCAAAATTGTTGATTTGTGCTCACTGTGCACACATTTTTCACATGTCCTCCCTGCAGCATGGTGTATACATGCAAATAAGCCTTTGACCTGTCCAGGTTTTGTGGATGTATATTAACTGAGGCTTAAACATCTGTACACTGTGTTAAAAAAAGCTGCTTTACTTTTAGATCTTGAGTATATTTTGACCAACAAATGTGCCAACTTACCAACAATCATCACCACCAGTGCTGATGAGATGCTTGTCATCAAATGTGAAGCGGACGTTTGTCACATGGGCTGAATGTCCGACAAACTTCTTGTGAGGAGCCTGCAAGCACAACCACAGACAATACAATACACTGAAATGACATGCACTGAATGTATCGTAGGCTGCCATCTGAAAATTTTAAAGCAGTCCTTAAAGTATTCCCTACCCCCCCTGAAGTAATATAAAACAGTTTTCATTTTGATGGAAGATGTCTATACCATTAACATGTTATTTTTAGTTAACCTATGAACTAAACAAAGGGGAAAAAAGGAGAGATCTCTTTCATGCAAACATCCCTGGCTGATGATTTCGTTTCAAACAGTACATTTATCTCACTGTCAAATACTGCAGCTTCTGAGGTCATTATTCATAAGTTGATATATTCCACAATCAACACACAAGAGAGTTGATTATTGCTCAAAATATGTAACACAAATACAACAACAAAGACTTGTACTTGCGTACAAGTGCTAATTAACTCCCTTGTGTGTTGATTCTGCATGAGTGCTCTGGGCCTTGTCCCATTTCAGATTTTTAATATATTCCAAACATGCAAACAATTAAGAACAGTGACATGACTGTTGTGTGGTGTTTCTCTCTGAGAATATGAACTCTTCTACATCCCTCCAGAAGACAAGAAAAACTCAACCTTCCAACAGATGCTCTGGACCAAATATGGTGACAATGAACATCATTTGATTTCCCATAAATTGAAAACAAAATAAAAAAAACAAAAAACAGTAACAGTAGTTTCATTCCCAGCAGTGGTCATCTACAGAACCTCCAATGAGTGTGCATTGGTGCGACAGTTGTACTATCAGGCAATGGCAAATAGCTGTGCTTTTCTGACTCAGTTCTGACTCATTGCAGTCCTGTTGCATGATTTGACAACAAACGAAACTGAGAAGGCAAGTGTGTAATTAATTCAGACAAAATGGTGTTTTTGAGGGGGGGTGGGGGGTGGGGGTGTTTTTGGCCTTTTACCCTAAAATCAATTGCACAAACTGCACTGACCATCAAATGAACTCCTACAAACCCACCACTGTGGAAAACTAAAAAATATTTCACAAAGTACACATGCAGCACACACTGAAGGAGGGTGGAGGTGGCGGTGGATTTGGGGAAGGGGTCACTATTCAAGCAAAACAATTGCAACTCTGCTTCAAATCTGATCCAGCTCCTCAAGGTCCAGCCATGTTGCCGTTGTTGGTTCACTGTTTACAAAATGAAGGGCAGAAAAAGGCTGGCTCATGATGTAAAATATATTTCGGCCAAATTTATCAACCACGTTCATGACCTCACATACACAGAATGCCAGACACAAAATGGCATGTTTCCAAACATCAAATGTAAGTGTCTTTTTTATTTGTTATTTTTTTCAATTTTTTATATTAAATAAATATCAAATTAGACCATAAATCAACGGAACTGCTTGTAGTGTATTCTTTTTGTTTCATTCCTCTTGATGCTTGTTTGAAGATCCATTAACTTAATCTGTTTTTGATGTGGGGGAAAAAAACACGAGTTAGGCAACCTGAAGGCAACAACAGAAGAAAAAAAATTAACAGAAAAAGTTGATTTCTACTGTACATTTTTAAAAGAAATGGGGGGGGGGGGGGTTGTAAAGATTTTCAAGTTTGCATAGTACACACAGAACATAGTACTATAGCAAATCCAAAAAAATCTCCTTCAGTCATGCTGCATTGAAACTAGCAAAGCACTGCATCACACTATTATCATCAGTCTTTGCTGTTTGAAATGAATGAGTTACTTCTAAGTTATTTAAACCTCCAGAATATCAGACACCTCTTTTCATTTAAAAGTTACTATGGATCACCCTGGCAAACAGCCATGCAAAGACCACCCATGGGTAATATTGTTGTGGCTGTGGTATTTCTTTTTTCCTCACAGTAACTAAAAGTAAACTGACCAGCACACACACACACTTTAATGTCCAATATCCATAAATGAAATGAAAACCCCCCAATAAGGTTGTCACTGTAAGCTATGTTTTAACACAGCATCAAGCACACTCTCATGAACTGTTACAGGTCAGCAATCCCACCATGTGCTGGAGACAGTATCCTTGAGCAAGACCAGATGCACCAAGCAATGATTTAAAAGGCATTTATGCAACAATAGGGGGTGGCCATTAGGGCAGGAAATTGGCTTTTAGAAGACAGTTTCAAGCTGAAGTGCATGAACTATACCCCTAATGTGCACCATCAGGAATCCTGCTGTGCAATGGAACACACGAATGTACACGAATGTACAAAATGTGTGCATTTTCGGCATAAGTATATGGAATAAATGTACAATACAAATTAGCAAGCTAAATTTTAAAAGACTATAAAAAATAAATAAAAAAAAGGACAAGGGAAAAATAAACACATCATGCTACACTACAAGTGTGTGAACTCACCTCCTTCTGTTATTTCGTGATGGAACAAAATAAAATGCAACAAAACATGCATTAAATCCATGCACCGTGAAAATATGACAGAGCTATTTTGCTAACACTACACTGTCACCCATTGACAGCAACACACATCCATGAAACAGGCACTCTTCATCTGTGGCTTATATTGTACATAATTATGGCTCACAATCCTTGTCAGAACTTTTCTTTGTTTCTTCTCAACAAGACTGACATAAACAAGACCAGTTAAGTTAATGTCAAAAGCCAAAACAGAAGAAAGAAAAAAAGCTGGCTGAATAGACTTCGGCAGAAAGAGGGAGAAATATAAACTGAATATAATTTTATACTTCATAATTAAGCATTTTTTCTTTGCTACATCTTTTTTTTTTTTTTTTTTTTAAGCACTATTATTAACTAACAACCTTAAAACCAGCATATAGGATGTTTTTTGTTTTTGTTTGTATGCCTGTTAATGTTGGCAAACAACTATAAAACCAGCATTTAGTGCTCACACACACACCCACACAATACTACATGCGAAAGTGATTAACCCACTTGGCCCCAGACTGCCCATCACCGCCTGCTCTTTTGCCTTACCACAAAACCCCAGACCGCCTGGTACCAGCCGGCTAGCAGATGCTCTATACTAGCATCTCAGCTTACGCATATAGGAACAGGATTGTCGGGAGACTTGTAGCCTCGTTTCCGCTATTGTTTACTACTTCTGGTGATGTCCTTTGTTTGAAGTTTGGCGAAGTTTGAGAGACGCTGTGAATTTTCAAAGTTGTGAGGTGGACACGCGATAGATGCCCCAAAATAAACAAAAGCCCTACTGTTAGCAGTGGCATTGGAGCTTCATCCTTTGAGATTTGAACTGCAAATATGGCTCAGTCGCTTACCATGGGCACCCTAACAAACTCACAGAGCTTCATCTTTGGAGATTCAAACTGGAAATTTTGCAGTCGGTTACCCCATAGGCCCCCCAAAACCTGACATTCAGATGCATACATTTATGACTTGGGGAGAAAAAAAATATGTTTTTATTTTGCAGTGAAAAAATCTAAACCTGTTGGTTATACACGGACACTGTATTCGCAAACTGGGGAAAATACAAAGTGTGCTGAAACTTTTGTTTGGTGTTTATTATTGATTTTTAAAGTTGTATACCAGGATCATTTGACACAGTTACTTCCCTTCACGAGGGATTTCGTAGCTGCAGCTGGTCTGGGGCCAAGTGGGTTAACATGATGTACACAAACACACTTTCAACACTTACAAATTTGTCAGGGCAAGGGAACTCAAAGAGTTTGACGTAGCCAAAGTCATCTCCAGTGGCAAGGGCATTGCCAAGGTGAGAAAGATGGGCACAGTTCACATCTGCTTTGGAGGCATCTTTGGGCCAGATGCCAAGAACCTCTCTGCCTAAAACACTGAAAGGAAGAAGAACACTGTCAATTCAAAATGCTTCCTGGAATAAGTGGAGTGACATGGAGTGGGGACTGCAGGAGAGGAGGGTGGAGGTCATGGGGTCATATTTGTACTGCAGTATAATCTTCATACAAAGCTCAAGTTCTCAAATGTCCATGTATTCACACATGAACATGCCAAAATTTCAGCTCTTTGATGATGATGATGATGTCCATTTCTATGGTACCTGATGCCATTAACTTGAACACTTAGTGCACTGAAGGACTTTTTTCAAAAGAAATTTACGAGAGAAAGTTATAGCAATTAAGATGAAGAAAAATGGTGACAGTGGAAACAAAGAGTGCACCAGACAAAACAGCGATGGCAGCAGTCAGTCAAGTTTGGGAGCTTGATAACAGTCTAAAAATAAAGATGCATCATTTGATGATTGCCTGGGGAAGACTCCATATTTTGAAACAGCAGCACCAACTGAAACACTAGCCGTTATTTCCTGGCCAAAGCCACAACGAGCTTTATAGTGTACCTTGCATGTTATCACTTCACACAGCGCATCAAAGTAAGTGAACAGTGGGAACTGCAAGGATCAGCCCTCCAAATGAGCACTTTATTATAAATCCCAGCCTCAACAAAAGATACCCAAAGTATAACAAGCTGAGGACTGCTGGTGTCTTACAAACTGGAAAAAGACACTGATAAAGCTGGAAATAGCTGTTTGGACAAAAGAACTAATGAAAGTGGCACAGAACTGTTACCTGGTCCAGGTGTTCCATGTGATCTTGCTGATGACGGCCTCGTCCTCCATCACATTCCCTGCAGGAACCACAAACACCTGGTTGGTGTAAGCACCGGTGCTCACCTACACAGAAGACAATGATCAATACACACTCCTGCATTTATGTTATGAGCATGTCAGTTCAAGCTGTAAGTTTAGCACCAAGCTGTAAGTTTAGCACATGTCTGCAGCTGGGCATCCATAAGCCTACTTGTCACCAGTCTAACACAAGCATGTATGCAACATCATCTCTTTAATAAATAACCTATCAGAGGGAACAACACCAACAGGAACAAAGATCAGACCTGCGTTTTCTGGCTCATGCTACAAATGTGCTTAAGGACCAACAGGCAAGTCATGCTCTCCCATGTACTGAAATAACAATAATAATATATTAGTTATGACAACCCGTTTCATATGAGCAGGGTCCTCAGTAAAGCTTGCATATATGCACATGCATCACATATGCACACATGTGCACACACACACACACACACACACACACACACACCCCACCACACCTTGATCACTTTATAGCTTAATGGTCTTAACTGGCTGCATACTTTGTCACACACACAAAATAATAATAATAAAAGTATTTGTAAAGGGCAAAATCTTGTCCATAGAGACCATTCTAAACACACTCACACACACACACACACACACACACACACACACACACATGGATGGATGATGATCCACTCTGTGCATAGCAGATTGAAATTCCCAAGGCATGACAGACAGTGTGTGTGCTAGCACACAGATGTACTGCAACAGGACCATAATGCACAGACCCAGTCAAAGTGTGTGGTACAACAGTTCTGCAGTAATCTTAGAGTCACCACCCATCCATGGATTTGGTTTTGACACAAAGGCTGTTGCTGCTGTTGATCGATATTATACAGCACTATTCTCCGCCCTTAAGCAGACACACTGTGGTCTTGTTGCATGTTATTCTAAATGAGCAGCTGTAGCTTTTTACAGCGCATTTTGAAGTTCCACCCGAATTGTGTACTTAGAGCACTGTTTGGTTGTTACATGGCTGGTGCCACATGAAACTGCTGCCGTCTTGGTGCATTCTGTGTACACCATACAACTATGCATCATGTCACATCACTTTATGCAAAACCACATATGTAGGGTGCATGCATGTTTAGCTGTAACCTGCCACCTGCACTTTCAGCAGAATGACCAAGATCCTTTACTTGCTCCTGTGGTAACACAAGGATGGAATGGATACTGAAATAAGAGTCAGCACAGAAGGTTGACCCCAGAGAAGAAAATTCTCCCACCGCTCCAGCTAGGACTCAAACCCACAACCTTTTGATCACAAGTCCAGTGCTCAGAAACACACACTGAGCTATCCCAGCCTGCTATGCAGCAAGGAACTAACCCTGAGGTAGTGACCATCAGCAGAGAAGTCCATCTGGATGACAAAGCTGGGGATGCCTTTGCAGTAGCTGGTGCGGGCCAGCGAGGGGCCGTGACTCAGGTCGTACAGATCCACGCAGCAGTCTTCGGACCCCACCGCTAGCAGCTTACAGTTGGGGCTGAACCTGCAGAAAGAATTCTTCAACTTGTAAACAGACACAAGTATATTTTAATCTTACTCAGGGAAATATCTGAATAATACTAACAGTAATGGATATTTTTTAAGTGCCTATCCTGCAGCTCAAAGTGCTCAAAGAATAATACATCAGTACAAATGGGACTGAAACTACATATGAACAGAGATTTTAACATTGTTAACAGTACAGTGTATCACAAATCTTCCGAAGCAAACTTTATCAGCTCTTTGTCAGGAAACCTTCATTGCAACAAGCCTTTATCAAGTAACAATGAGACAGTCACTCTATAGGGCATTGGGCTGATCTTGCACAAAAAAATCATCACATCAAGTAAGTGATGAATACACAAAATAAATGTAACAAAGAACTAAACGCATGAGAAAAACAACAATAAATCACATACCCAAAGACACTAGCACACATACACAAACACACAGAGTCAGACACATATAAAATACACACACACACACACAGAGGTTCACCTCCACAAACAGAACTCTTACCGGATATCATTGATAGGAGCAGACCTGTCCCGCTTGCGACCCCACAGTTTGAGCCCGGCAGTGGTGAGCAGCACAAACTCGCCAGTCTTCAGACCCACAGCGATGAGCTCACCGTCAGGACTGAACGATGCAGACCGGGCAGCTCCAACCTCCAGCTTGGCCACCAGAGACTGCCCAACAAAAAGGCCATTGGGCTTTTCAAACTGACCACACTGTGGCCCAAGGCTGAGCTACAAACGGAAAGTATGGACAGCAGGAAAACCAGCAGTGTACTTCTTGCACTTGTTCTGTGTACATACGTGGCTGACTTCTTGATATGCAGAGGTTTCAAGTTCACACTGAGAGGGTGCATGGGTGTTTGGCTGTAACCAGCCACCTGTGCTTTTGGAAAATGTACTCAGCCGTGTACTTCTTGTTCTTGTTCTGTGTAGGTGACCAACTTCTTCATATACAGATGTTTTAAGTTTACACTGAGGGTGTGTTTGGAAAAGAACTGAGATATTTTATGTGCTTGCCTGCTGCACAGGGGTAGAAGGGACACTAAAACTCAGCACAGGAAGCTGACCCTGGAGAAAAGAATTAGTCGTAATAAAGGATAATCAAATGTCTGTGATCAAGCATGTGCATACTAATACCTACATATATGTGTGACCATCAGCGGTCTGTGAAAAGTGACATTGAGAGCAGTCAACAGATAATGAGTGTACATATACTTAGTGACAAACAGTTATCATTCATTACACCTAATTAGCTAATTAAGCTAACAAACACAGTCACAATTCTCATTCTTGACACAACCATGTGGCAGCATGTTTTGTGCCCGCACACATCAAAGATCCCATGGTGGTTGAAAATCAACAAATTCTTGACAGAAGCTTTGCCGTCTCCTGCACCCCACACAGCTCACCCTGTTGTGCAGGTCCCACAGTCTCAAGGAGTTGTCAAATCCAGCAGTGATGTAGCGGGACGACGATGGGTGACAGTCCAGCGCCCACAGCAGACCCTCTGCATGAGATGCCATCAGGATCGTCGTGCTGCCAGACTTTTCATTCACTTCATAGATGTCGTTGTCACGAGTACCAATCAGAATTTTGCCCTGATAGAAATTATTTTTAAAAGCATATAAATTAATAAAAAAGTGAATGATCTATTGCATACTTATGGCAAATTGTTGTACAACTATACTTCTGTAGTACCATATATATTAAAAGCCAATCAATGGTTGTGTTTTTTTTTGTGTATACTGTGTTGTATCCCTATTGTAATGCACATATAAATATGTAACAAACAACAACTGCTAAAGGGAGTGAAAAATTCAATAAAGATATAGCCTCAGCATCACCAGTAAGCATAGTGAATAGTCAAAATGCACTCTGTGAAGCCACAATCACTCAGTCATAGTCACTGGAATTCAAGGGGTCTGTTCAAGTCAACAGATTGGAACAACGCTATAAAAATGATCAATCAACCAATCAAAATAGCAATACAACTGATGTTACATAACTGTCAGGTACCCCCCTGAGCAACACTGGAAACAGAGCTTTCAAAATAAGAAACAAAAGCTGACATATATCACCAATCCATCCACAGGGTGTCCCAGCGAGTTTCACTTCCATAAACATATGAATGAAATTCCACAATATTTGACAGGGAAAAGAATTGCAGCTGATGCACGCAGCATAAACCAATCAACCAGCATAATAAAGTCTGCTAGCTACCTTGGCACGGCAAACTGACTTGACGACGTCAGCCTTGCCAGCTGATGGTTCCTTCAAAGGAAACGCTCGGCATCGCTTCATCTCCTGATCCCACAGCTTCACAGGGCCGCTGTCCTTTGACCTACCAAAACACAAACCCAATGCTTTGTAGTACATACATACACAGGGCCTCTATCTGATGACCTGCCAAAACCCAATGCTATGTAGTATATAGATACACAAAGCCTCTATCTGATGACCTACCAAAACCCAATGCTTTGTGCTACATATACACACAGGGCAGCTGTCCTTCGACCAGCCAAAACACAAACCCACTGCTTTGTAGTAATACACACACAGGGATACTGTCCTGTAACCTGCCAAAACACAAACCCTCTGTGGTACATACACACATGCTGTCCTTTGACCTGCCAAAACTACCCAATGCTTTGTAGTACATACACAGGGCCCCTATCAAGAACAAGTTAAATTTTGCCACTTAAATTCAGCTTTTCATGCATTCCTTCAGTTTTGCCCAAGTACAACTCTCCACCCACCATGGAGGCTGCCACTTTCCTTCATCTATGTAAACCACACATAAAGCAATCACTAACTTGTCTCACAACATGAAATGCCAGCATTTACCTGCCAATACAGAGCCAAACACAAGTCTACCTGCGTTCCAGCGGAACATCTTTCTGACTGTGCAATCACTGTCTATGCACCCACCGAAGCCACTAGTTTGTTTAGTCTGTAAGATGGGAGTGCAAGTGACTCACGGACGTTCTTTTCCTCCAGTGACAATCAGCCCATCCCGGAGTGTGGTGAACATCGTGAAGACAGGTCCATTGTGGGCCTTGGTCACCACACGACTCAGGTTCGAATCTTGCCATACGTAAACGTCACCATTCAGTGCTCCTGTGAAGGTTACATTGTTCTGCACAAAACCAAGACCAAAACAATAAACATAAAAAAAACTAAAATGAAACTGCACAACATCACCATGTTTTATCCTCATCCATCACTGAATGGTAAATGTTGCTGTTTTTCGGGGGAATTGGGTGTTTTTCTCGTTCGTTTGTTTGTTTGGGGTGTGGTTGGATTTGTTTCTGGTTGAAGTGACAGACGAAAAAGCACAGTATAATTTCTAGAACGCAGACAATTGTTATCTGTCATCAGTTCTACACCATGGAGTTTACATATAAATCCCACTAGCTGTCCCTTGAACTTAAGTTCTGGGCAACACTCTGATGAATGAAAAATATCTGTCTTGAAAAACAAGTATAATTTCCTTATCAAGTGGGAAACCTGAATTGCTGACCTGCAGCTAAAACTCCTGACAGAACCCTAGTCACACCACCCTGCAGCACTACAATGCATGGAAATAAATACAAACCAGCATGCCCCCACAGAGGACTAAAGATGTGGACTATTAAGGTGAAACAAAAAACCCAACAACATGCGTTTCCTGAGTTTATTACAGATGTGTACTACTGAGGTGTAACAAAACCCCAACAACATGCGCTTCATAAGGTTTCTACAGATGTGTACCCAACAACGTGCGCTTCATGAGGTTTCTACAGATGTGTATCAAACAACATGCGCTTCATGAGTTTTTTTACAGATGTGTACTATTAAGGTGTAAGAAAACCTAACAACATGCGCTTCATGAGGTATCTACGGATGTGTACCCAACAACACATACTTCATGAAGTTTCTACAGATGTGTACTATTAAGGTGTAACAAAACCCAACAACATGTGCTTCATGAGGTTTCTACAGATGTGTACTATTAAGATGTAAGAAAAACCCAACAGCATACACTTCACAGGGTTTCTACAGATGTGTACTATGAAGGTGTACACCTCAAAGCACCCACTACATGAGAGGTTTCTACACAACAAAATGAACTGCGCAAGCACTAGGCACTCACCGCTCCAAACGCCAAGGACAGCATGGTCTGCATTTTTTGTGGGGAGGCCACACCTGCAGGCATGTCCACCTTCCCCAGAATGCCACGCTTGCCCATCAGCTGGCCACCAGCCACCGACCAAAACTTGACATGCTTCACGCCCACCGTCACAAACTGTGTGTCTGAGTCTGGCCGAAACTCTGCTCGGAAGATTCTCTGGCTGTGAGCAGGACCGCTGGCAACTTTAGTACCTGCCATCAGACAGTTATAAAGCATTTATGAAATGCTAAGTTATAATGACCAGTCACTACTGACAACTTTAGTACCTGCCATCAGACAGTTATAAAGCATTTATGAAATGCTAAGTTATAATGACCAGTCACTACTGACAACTTTAGTACCTGCCATCAGACAGTTATAAAGCATTTAAGAAATGCTGAGTTGGTAACTTTAACACCTGCAGTCAAACAGCTATAAAGCATTTATGAAATGCCAAGTCATACTGACCAGTCACTCCTTGCAACTTCAGCACCTGTAACCATACCTATATGCAATGTTGAACTACAGTGACCAATCATTACTGGCTACATGAAATGTTGAACTACAGTGACCAATCATTACCGGCTACATGAAATGTTGAACTACAGTGACCAATCATTACTGGCTACATGAAATGTTGAACTACAGTGACCAATCATTACCGGCTACATGAAATGTTGAACTACAGTGACCAATCATTACTGGCTACATGAAATGTTGAACTACAGTGACCAATCATTACCGGCTACATGAAATGTTGAACTACAGTGACCAATCCCTACTAGCAACTTCAGCACCTGTAACCATACCTATATGCAATGTTGAACTACAGTGACCAGTCACCAAAGGCACATTAGCTGGCACCTGCAGTCAGAGCTGTACCCCAGTAAGGAAACCATACCAGTACCATACCAGTACATGTACACCAGTTTATTGTCATTATACCAGCATTTCTGCCAGTAAGCCTGATGCAGCAGGCTGTCCATGGAACCTCTGCTGAGCCCACCTACTCATACATCACACACACACAAACCTATTCAGATTCACTGACACATTCACAAACACACATCCACTGGGTGAGCTCTCACTGTCTCGACACCTCCAAGGAAACTAAACCTAGCCACACAGAGGGTGAACTCGTACCATCCTGCCACCTCCAAACAGTCACAATGTGCTCCTCCTCCAAGCCCACAGTCAGCAACATCTTGCCAGTGCAGGAAAAGTCCAGTGAACAGATGCCCCCAGAGTGACCCCCCTGCAGGATGGACAGCGTCTCCTTGGTGACAGCATCCCACACATGCACAGCTGGGGGGTTCCCAATCTGAGCGGTGGCCACGGTGCTTTTGAACTTGGGATGCTGATTGACCGTGAGAGCGATGATATCATCAGTGTGTTTCAGGTAGAATGACTGCGCACCTGCAATGAGAATAACAAATGAAGGCTGGAGTAATCACCTTTGTTTGGACGAGACAAAAAGCATCATACCATGTTATCAGCCATACTCATACATGTTATCAGCCATACAGATACCATGTTATCAGCCATACTTCACACCATGTTTTCAGCCATACCTCACCCTATGTTATCAGCCATACTTTCCACCATGTTATCAGCCATATTTCACACCATGTTATCAGCCACTTCATGCCAAGTGAAGAACTCACACCTCTAGGCAGACAGAAAGACAACAGCAGCACAATACAGTAAGTCCTATTAACATTTTCATTGTCTTTGCTTTTAATGTCTGCTGGTCACATGCAAAATGCAGTAATGCTGATATACTGCAGTGTTTAGTCTTGTTCAGATAACATCCTTATTCCAACTTTTTGCATGTTGTAGATTCCGCCCCTCCATTCCCCCCCCCCCGGCCCCCCATTCCACTAATGATGGTAATCACTGCCACTTTTCCTTCTAAAATCAACACACTGGTCAAAAGTGTGTAGTTTTCTTTGTACATACAACAGCTAATCAACACATTAAGATCTTGTCCTGAGTCTTTCACATTCTTGAAAAATGTGCATGCCATTGATTTGTTACACACTGATACTAGTATGCTCCATAAATTACAGTTGATCTTCTTCAATTTGTGAAGGCTAACAGAACACTGTTCCCAGTGACTCCTCACCAGAAGACAGATTCTGAATGATGCCGGCGCCTGCAGCATGGAAGATGATGTCACTGCCATCATTTACGTAGTACAGGTTGCTACGGGCATCAAAACCACGGTAGCCATGGATATACTCCAACTCCAGGTTCTGAAATTATAATTTAAACTATAGATTAATACAAAACAAGATGGAAACTGTACATCTTCTCCATAATCAAAATGTAACACATCTATAAAAAATCTAAATAAATCTGATGGACATTGGGGTGGGGTGGGGGGTTGACAAAGACAAAGAAAGGTAAAAGAAAAAATAATAATAACAATTTAGAACATACATGGAGTGGGCTTTTCCAAGTGCATAAATACCATGTTGAACTGAACTGAACTGAGAACATAAGTGATGAATTTGCTTCTTAATAAAAAATATTTAAAAAAAGAAGAACAAAAATGACAGAATGTTAAAGGATGGCTTTTGCAATGTTCTTATCCAGATCTGTCTTGCATCCTTGTAGTAATTTTACATATTTCACCCGTTACTTTTTGTCAACTCCTCTCATTTCACTTAACAAAAATCATAAACCAAAAGCTAAGTCATTTCTTTCATTGTTTCCTTGCATAATAACTTTTCTTATAGCTGAATATTTTTAAAATAATGATAATAAAAATGATTCTTATGAAAAACGTTTCTACCCCAAAATTTGGCAATCTGTTGGTACTGTCCCATTAAAAAACAGTTCTTTTTTTCTTTTTCTTTTTCTTTAGAACACTAACATTCAACTTTGTTTCAGATTTGGGTAGGGATTTTGGTGTTGTTGTTCACCCTGATTTAACTGTACCATATTGGTTGACTGGGGTTAAAAAGCCAAGCTGCTCTTTTTACAGAGGAAGACCAAATATCCAGTACTTACAGTAACCTGTGTCATCTTTCTCTTCTTTCCTCCTGCAGTGGCTGGTTCCACTTTCTTCACTTTGGGTGGTTCTGGAGCACTGCGACTCACTGTAGGTCTGAAACAAAAATGGGATAGTCAAGAAAATAGGCTTACAAAATAAAGAATTTAAAAGAGTGGGAGAGAGAGAAACAAATAAACACCCATATACTGTTCACTTCATATTACTTCAAGTCATTTGCATAGAACTGACACAAACATAATGGATGCCAGACTCAGTGGACATATCAATTTTGGTTCTGTTTGGTTCCTTTCTATTTTGTTTGTTTGGTTCATTTTTTTTTCACAGAAGAGCTTTTTCCTATAGCATTTGTTTTTTGTACACTGTAATCCATGTCATGTGACACACATTTTCCTCATCCCCCTCACTGGATCTCTTTTCACACAGTCCCTCCTGAATCCCTCTTCATGCAGTTCCCTCCCCCTCCCTTTCTCCCTCATCTGTGCCAAGCACAACAAGCATGTGGCTGTCTGCATGGAGTTAAACTGCGCTACACAAGTAGACACTGGCAATGACATTTCCAACTTCCTGTTGCCCATCTTGTTGAAGAGATGCCTGCACTTACTTGTCTTCTTCCTCCATCTGCTGTAGATGAGGTTTGACCCCCTCCTTCTCCTGCACAGAGCTAGCATAGATCTTGGTGCTGTAGTCAATCTTCTTCTCTCTCTCAACGTCACTGTCATAACCTGTTGAAACAACAGTTGTCGTGCAACATAAAAATGAAGCATACATTCTTCATGAAAAACACAACACGGATTGCATCTATTCAAGAGCTGATTCCACTTACAAAAGAAGGAAAAAAAAATCTCTTGTCAGCTCTATTTAACATTAAGTACTGAAAGAAAACAAAATCTCTTGTCAGCTCTATTTAACATTAAGTACTGAAAGAAAACAAAATCTCTTGTCAGCTCTATTTAACATTAAGTACTGAAAGAAAACAAAATCTCTTGTCAGCTCTATTTAACATTAAGTACTGAAAGAAAACAAAATCTCTTGTCAGCTCTATTTAACATTAAGTACAGCATCACAACAGATTTAATAGAGTAAGCAAGCATGCTGTCCTGATTGAATAAATATGATCTATCCTTCCCTTTCACCTTAACTCCAACAGTCTGACTGCTCTTTGCAGGTTTGCCTCATGAGCTAACCTTTCTCATTTTTTAGGTTAGTACCACTTCTCCCTCTCCTTTTAGCCTTAGGGATTTACCTCCCCTATTCCAACTCTGCCTTTTTCCTGCCTTTCAGTACTTCAATCCACATACCTACACACACACACACACACACACACACACACACACACACACACACACACACACACACACACATGCACACCCACACCACTTTACCTTCTTCTTCAGAGTCTATGTCTGCATCGTCACTCTCAGTACTTCGCCCCACATGCCAGCACACACACACACACACACCCACAGTGAACCCACCACTTTACCTTCTTCAGAGTCTATGACTGAGTCGTCATTCACCCCATGTACCTGTCCCTTCTCCTGTTTGACTGGGCGTAAAACACCAAATTACTTACTTACCCTTCTCCTGCCTTTCAGTTCTCCACCCCACACACCAACACACACACACACTGAACCCTTTACTTTACCTTCTTCTTCAGAGTCTGTGTCTGAATCATCGCTCTCCCCCTGCACCTGTCCCTTCTCCTGCGCCGACTGTCGGGCCCACACCATCACAGCGGTGTCAGCGCCCCCTGTCGACACCAGCTTGCGTCCATCTTGAGTCCAGCGTACATTGGTCACGTGTGCACTGTGGCCAGGGTACTTCTTGAACTTGGCAAACTTGCCCTGAAGAAAGCACAGAAAAGTACGTCAAGGACTCTTGTGATTTTTCAGGTTTGTGCAAGGAATAAAGAATGCAGGCAAAAGAGACGCAAACACAATGGCCGAGGCTTCCTGGCATAAAATGTCACTGCAGAAAGGTCCACGTTGAAAGCTTACCTGGGCAGGATACCATGCAAAGAGACACGAACACAATAGCTGAGGCTTCCTGGTGCAAAATATCATTGCAGAAAGGTCCACGCTGACAGCCTACATAGGCAGGATACCTTGCAAAGAGACACGAACACAACAGCTGAGGCTTCCTGGTGCAAAATGTCATCACAGAAAGGTCCACATTGACAGCAAACCTGGGCAGGATACCTTGCAAAGAGACACAAACACAATGACTGAGGTTTTGTTACTGCAGAAAGGTTCATGCTGACAACTAACCTTGGCAGGGTATCGGAAGAGCTTGACAAAACCAAAGTCATCAGCAGTGGCCAGGAAACGTCGATCAGGTGACAGTGAAGCAGCATTGACATCCGTCACGTCACTTTTGGGCGGCCACACCCCCTCACATGTTGGGCCAAGCACACAGGTCCAGGTAGACCAATCAAACTTCTCAATTTCTGGAGCGCGCAGCGTGATCCGCTTTCCTCTGGGTGCCTCAAAGAAGAGCTGCTCCTTGGCCCCAGTGTTGACCATGAGGACCTTGCCTTTGGCATCCCAGTCGACGTGGGTGATGTAACTGGATGCCCCCTTGCACGTGCCAACTCGCTTCACACCCAGCACATTGTAGATATCCACAAAGTTGTCATGGGATGCCACAGCCAGGTACTTGCCCAGGTCTGAAATCGTAAGATACCCCCATGACCCCATTACAGATATCCACAAAGTCATCATGGGACACCACAGCCTGATTCTGCCTCCCTAAGACATTTCGATGGTATCTACGTTGTCAACAGTTCTTCCTCATTTACCTTCTTTTAAAGAGAGCAACAAAACAGACCAGCTGGCTCTTTGTGGAGTTTGTATGCAAACGACTACCACAATCCACAAACAAACTGACAACCACTCTTTTGCAGGACCGCATCCTAGCTACTCATACAGCAACAGAATTTACACGGCTCCTCATTATCCAGGATGAGGTTTGGTCATCACATCACCTCCTGTGAACATACCCGGAGAAAACTTGATGTCAGAGATCTCTTCCTTTCGGTGGTGAAAGGATGCCATTTCTTCCATGGTCTCAGAGTTCAGCACCACAAAGCTACCTGAAACAAAAAAAACAAGCGAAAGAATAAATGCAGCTCTATGTGTCTTGATCAAATCGAGAAAAATGCTTCAATTTGCCCAGCAAACCAGCAAGTCTTATATGCTTGTAATAAGCTGAACTCAAGTTCACCAAACGAAAATAGCATCCAGGCACTCATTCTCTCTTTCTTTGTCTGACATAACAGAGGGTACCTGCTGTTCAATTTTCACAGAAAATAGTTGTTTGATTCAGTTTTATTTAATTATGTTAGAGAAGGGGTGAAAAAAAGATAACATCCTAAAAGCACACAGAGATAAAAATATGAATGTTTTCTGCAAAACGGATACAAAGCAGTGGACCAAGCAATCACATGACAGAGCTCAGGAGCTGCGTGAAAGTCAAGGTGGCCATCATGGGCTCCCTGTCCCTAATAAGCCTTATGGTTTCTGTAGATGTAAAGCAACACTGAACTGAATGATCACATGGCTTTTTATTGATCTTACGTGCCACGCCAGCTGACAGTGACTGAACGAGTGATGAAAGGCTGGAAGATCATGCTCTTCACACAGCTAAAATGCAAACTTCAACACAGTGGCTTCAATATACCATCTTTGAGTCCCACAGCCAGAGCCTTGCCATCAGGAGAGAAGGCAACGCAGCGCCCGGGCTGTTTCAACACCTTGAAGCTGATCAGCTGGTGGTTGCCTTCGTACGACCAGATGCGCACACTTCGATCATCGCTCGCTGTGGCATACAGGGCTTTGTTGGGGTGGGCTGCCAGTCCCCACAACTCTCCCTCCTTGTGACCCTGCAAAAAAAAGAAAAAGGGAGACATATGAAGACACTGCATGTCCCTGAACTGCCATGTGTGTGTCAAAGACTTCTACTGACCTAGTCATGGACGAATGAAATGCTGTATGTGTGTGTGTTAAAGACCTTTACATTACTGACCTAGCCATGAGCTTATGGACTCAGTGTGACCAGATGGTTCACTTGCAAACCTGCCAATTTGCCAGGGCTGTGTTCTCTTCAAATCAGCCCAGGCCTTGCTTTCTACTCTGGGAGGAAAAAAAGACAAAATAGCCAGTCACACAGGTGGGGGTAAGAAGCACACTGGACTCATGCACAGGCACCAACAGCAGCTCCCATGGGAGCTCTGATGCACCCAAAAGGCTCTTTATAAAGGGAGTAGAACTCTCTCTTTTTTCCCCCTGGCAGATTTACCCTGTTTCAGGTCTTCCAGGTCTAACTATAAAGCCTCAACAATTTATTACTTACTTCTCTTTCTACACTTTCACCTAAAACCAATATGAAACTATCTGCACAACCAACACTGTGTGCTTCAGTCCCAGCATTCCAGCCAGAGTCAATATGAAGCCAGCCACAGCAACAACATCAGCCTCTGACTGGGACCCTGGCGGCAGTGCCAGGTGATGCTGCCTCTCACCTGCGCCAGAATGGTCATGGGTCCTGCCTTGTCCACTTCCAGGATTTCCCCGTTCATGGTGCCCACCAGTATCTTGCCATGGCCCAGCACGATGGCCCGCACTGCTGGCGTGTTCATGGTCAGCATGCCCTTCGACTCGGCTGCAATCACCTCTTTGCTGATGGAGTAGGTCTTCAGGCAGCGCTCAAACTGGTCATCCCACAATCCAACTGCCCCATCCTTGCCACCAGTCACAAAACCCTGGAGGAGTAGGTAATCAAATTGTGCATGTGAATGGTTTTGTTGTTGATTTTTTTAAAGACAATTTAACACAAGTATTTATAATACTGCAGTTGTCTGAAGAAGAAAAAAAAGGTGAAGATTTTGTCTGCAGACTATATTCCTTTTCAGTTATGTTTTCAAGTTATAGAGAAGCAAAATATTCAAGCTTGTGCTGCTTGCAACACACACCCCTCCCCTGCCCCCATTCCTAAAGAAAAACACAGTTTCAGAGTTCAGACACAGTGGATAAGGGCCAAGATATCAGTTCAGTCTCGCAACAACATGCGATACATCAGGGCTTTTAAGCCCTATTATTGACCCACCTTGTCCAAAGAATGCATGGCAAACACAGGTCCTGTATGTGCTTTGGCCACCCTCTGCAGAACGGCCCCGCTCCAGATAAACACATTGCCATCTGAGCCTCCCGAGAAGCAGACATCAGCAGTCTTGCCATAGGAGACGCACAGCATGTCACACAGCTTGGCCACTTTGCCAACGGTGCCCCTGTTGGAGGTGAAGCCTCCTCCTGTGACACAGTGACAGGGCAGCTTCAAAATAATGCAAGTCATTTGTGGGCAATTCCAATGTCAGTTTTAAAGGATGGAAGACCTTTTTTCCCTTTTTTTTTTTTTTTTTTTTTTTTGAGTCAAGTTTGAAGTTATCCTAAAAAATCCAATCAGGTCTAAGGAGAACAGCTGACACACAACTGAAGCAGATCCATGGATCTGTCCATCCACCAGTACTTCCATCTCTCTCAGCCTATACATCTATCCAAAGCAACACAACACAATCCATTCATCAAACTGCGCCTACCTGTCTGGTTCCAGAACTTGATGTGTTTGATGCCAACAGTCACCAGCTTAGTGGCATCAAAGGGGTTCCACTTGATAACAAAGATCTTGTCCTTATGCCCTCTAAACCAACACACACACAAAAATTCAAATTATAATAATAAACCACACAGGCCCTAAGGCCCTAAATTACAAGAAACATGAACACCAGCTGTCAGCAGGTTAACAGTGTTCCTGCAGAAATCATTGGAGAAAGAAACACATACAAAAGTTTCAAAACAAAATTCTGTGTAGTGAAACTGATATTCTGTGCAGTAAAACTGATATCATTAGTTTTCATTTTGATGTGACTTTTTAACACATTACCCAAGCATGCACAACTGACCCCAAATTGCTAAAGTTGTTTTGTTTTTTAAATTGCCAAAGCACTGTAAGTTTATAAAAATAACATTATTAAACACATATGTAGTCCTCTTCATCCACCCACAAACATGCATGCACACACACACATACACATGCATACTATAACCACCACCACCACAACCACAACCACAACAACAATCCACCTTGTTGTAGCAAGCTTCTCTCCTTTCTTCCAGTCCCAGATAACAATGCTGTGGTTATCATCCAGACCAACTGATGCAAGCCGCTTCCCGTCAGCTGAAACAAATATGCATGGAACAACTAAACCAGCAAATCAAACAACATTATGGAGGATGACAGTCACAGGCATTTGTAACAACGGAAGCCGTCAATTCACATATACACCTACCGTGTTAAGCCTCAGTCTGTTTTCCTTGCCCTGATATAACCATCCTGGTTGACTGGGAATAAAACACCAGGTTACTTACTTCTTCTGTTTTCAACCCATCAATCTGATCACGCACAAACACAAAATTCAAAATCAATCACGCACAAACACAAAATTCAAAATCAACTCATTTTTCAAACATGACTTGCCAATGCTAAACATGTGTTTGCTTTCAGACTATGAATCCAATGTATATATGTATGTATGGTCTAAATCATATCACAAAAAGTTATGAATTTGATGTAAACATGCATGGATTACATCATGTCACTAAGTATAAAGAAATAACAGCTGGACTACATTTCATTATTTTACTCATTAAAAAAAACAATTATACAGTAAGATATATTGACTCTAAGTATAAATTCACAAAAACAGAAAAGAAAAAAGAAACTGACCTGTAAAATCCACAGCACAGACCCCCCTCTGATGGTGTCCCTTCAAGATGGCACCGGTTTTCAAAGTCTCTGCATCCCATACATGAATACTGGGATCCCGGCCAACCTAACAATAACAATGAAAACAGTCAAACAAATTAACATCTTGTTCTAAATCTCAGTGCTGCCTACAAACAAATAAAACAAAACTACAACATTGCAGTTTCAGAGTATTTCAAATGTAAAGTATTCAGCCACATCATTTTTGAACCTGTACAATTTTATCCATTAAAAAAGTCTTCAGAAACTTTTAGGTTTTGACAGGTCAGAAACCCTACCCCTAATAATAATAATAATAAATTTAATTTATAATGTGCCTGTCCCAGTTCTAAAAATGAGCTCCAAGCCCAGTACAGCTTCACATATCAGACTCATAATACATAGCTAAGAAATACATGCCTTCAAAACAGGATCTAGGTAACACAACTGCATCTGACAAGACAAAGATTATGACCGAGCCATCTGAGATTAATAAAATCGTATTACTGTAATAATTTAATTAAAATGCAACTGCATTTCACAACCCAATAAACAAACAGGGAATGTAACAATAGTAAAGGAACGATGGACAATCCATAAAAACAACGAACCCTCTGGCAGATATTTAAAGCCAATCACGTGTAGTTGATAAAGAAACTCAGACGACTGCTCTAAACCAATTTCAGATAGTTGCTTAAGGCTAGTCATGTGTAGCCAACTTTATGTACTTGAATGCTGAAACTGATGAGAAAATGCCACATAAACCAGTCTGCACCAAAGTTTTGTCCCACTGGACTAATAATATTACTGCTCTTCTGTGGCAGAATTGTTTTTAATTCTGTTTTTAAAACAGCATCAGCAGGAACAAGATTTGAACATGCTTCAAAGTAGACGCACTGTGACAAATAGCCTTCAAAAACAAAAATGATATCATGCACACACAAATACACAAACAAAAGCAACACAGACCCACGCACGCAACGCACAAGAAAAACTGAGCAAAAGAAGTAACCTGTCCTGTAGCGACGAGATCCTTCAAGGGATGGATGCACAAGCAGAGGATGTCATCAGTGTGCTGTGTGTAAAATCTCTGCTGGTTCTTCTCCTTGTTGTAGATGATTCCAGCAGCTGCTACATGATACGCAATCTCTCCAGTCTGTGTGTAAAACAGGTTGTTGCGGCAGTCATAACCACGGTAACTGCCGTAAAAGAAATCAACAACACTCACAAGCATTTCAAAAGTGAAACAAAAAAGAAATTATGTCTGTTTGTTTGGTGTCTGTAATTCTGCTTTGTGTATACACAGATGCACTTTTAAACTGTACCGAAGCTGACAGTAAAGTGTAGAAGAAAAAGGAACAACAGCAGAACAAACCACAACTGCAGCAATGAAGGCAAAATGGAATACATACATAAGGTAAAAGTTTTGCATACCATGCATGAACACACACACACACACACACACACACATTTGAAAATGTTCTTGTTGACCTCAAACATAATACACTTTAATTTGAAAAATGATACTCATATAAATTTTCTGCACTGCATATTTGTCACAAAACATGTTCCATCACTACAGCAAACACATTAAACATCTACTAATGCAGTCAGCTGCCTTCTGCTGGCTCACCCATGAACATGTTCCAGCTTTAGCCCATCGTCTGGACCAAGGTTCCGCTTCTCTCCTGGCCGCATTTCCTGCTGACGAAACTTTTTGATCTGTGCAGCGTCCTCCCGGTACAAGTGTCGCTCATAGCGCACCTGTTTCTCTCTCTCCACATCCGAGTCAACCTCCCCTACATCTGACAGGTCCGAGTCGCTGTCTTCACTGTTGGAGTCCACATAAGCTGCAAGCCAGAATTGATACACACTACAGACAGATGATTTTTTTTCCCTTCTTTCCTTCATGTCTTTTATTCCTAGAAACTGGCTTTAATATAACAATCTGGAAGTGCCGAAACAAGGAAAAAGCTGATTAAAAAAAATTCTTTCATGTTAAATATTTCTTTCAATCATCCTTCCACATCAGAGAAGTAAATGATAAAATTGCATGCATGGTTACAACTGAAGACAAGACAAAACTGCCCAAACATTAGCAGATCTGCCTCTTACAAGTGACAACAGGAGACAGAGCTAATTATTTCACATGAAAACGATGAAAACACTAAGCTGACTTGAAAGAAAGTTCTCTCAATGTTATGCATGTCAGAAATAGTCCCCCAGTCCCCCAACAAATAGTCTCTTAATGTTACACATGTAAAGCTCAGCTAAACATGTTTCATGCCAGGCATGCCATATGCACCCCCTAACCATGAGGACTCAAGTGGCAGAAAATCTTAGTCACTGTAACAATGTGATCCATCTTCCTCCATTTTTACAGCCCATGAGTTTTTTCTCTCACCATTGTGGATGTCAGGCAAGTCATCATCCCCTGCCCCCTGGGGCAGGTAGCGCCACTGAAAGATGGCGTGATCAGCGCCACCAGTGGAGATCACTCTGCGCTTGTCGTGTGAGAAGCGCACATTGGTCACATGGGCAGAGTGCCCCACATACTTCCGGAACTTGGCACC
This sequence comes from Alviniconcha strummeri, assembly GCA_963584105.1. Lineage (NCBI taxonomy): Eukaryota > Metazoa > Mollusca > Gastropoda > Provannidae > Alviniconcha > Alviniconcha strummeri. The sequence continues at coordinate 21,499 of CAUZXP010000493.1, read as the reverse complement.
TGAACAACACAAACTGGCTTTATTTTATAGACGACAAATACATGGATATGCTCCTTCCAAATTTTTTTATTTAAGGAAGTAACTATAATGTCATGACTCTCAAGGCCATCACTCCAGGCGGAAGATAAATGGACTCCTGATAATGGTGACTGTAAAAACAACAACACATCTTTGATGGCTAATATCTAACAAGCTTTCAAAATACTATTCATTAGTGTCTTCACAGAATCAGAATTTCAGATTCTGTTTGTCAGTTCTGCTGTAACAGAATATGAATCAGGAGCAAATATCTTTAACCCGTCACTGACCTTTCTTGAGACAAGGGAAGCGAAAGAGTTTGACGAGACCAAAGTCGTCTCCAGTGACAATGACTTTGTTTTCAAAGGCCGCATCTGTTGCGTTGACGTCGTTGGTGTCAGTGTACTTCTCCCAGATGCCATTCACCTCTGGGCCCAGAACCCCAGTGAAGCTGTACCAGTGGATGCTCTGGATCTCCTCTGTGCTCGTCACCTGTTTGCCCACTGCCAACAACAAACAATGGTTAGAGTTAACAAGCAGCAGGAAAATGGTCAGCACCCCCTGAAGAGCGGATAGACTCCTCCCTGTTTGCTCACTGCCAACAACAAACAATAGAGTTGACCAGCAGCAGGAAAATGGTCAGCATCCACCAAAAAAGGGACAGACTCCTCACCTGTTTGCCCACTAATAACATTAACAATAGAGCATTAGGATCAAGATGAACCAGTGGGTGGTCCAAGTCTCCTCTGTACCCATCACTTGGCTGTCCACTAACAACAACAGACAGTGTCATGATCAGGGTGAACCAGTGAATGGTCTAAATCTTGTTAAAGTCCAAAAGCTAACTCCTCAGCAGTCATCACTTGTTTCTTCACTAGCAATAGTATTATGCTCTGAATGAACCAATGGATGGTCTAAATCCCCTCTGTAGTCATCACTTGTTTGCCCACTAAAGATGATGTTATGATCAGGATGAACCAGTGGATGGTCTAAATCTCCTCTGAAGTCATCACTTCTTTTCCCACTAACAAAAGACAGTGTTATGATCACGGTGAACCAATGGCTGGTCCAAATCTCCTCTGCAGTCATCAGTTGTTTGCCCACTAACAACAGCAGACCGTCTCATGATCAGGATGAACCAATGGCTGGTCCAAATCTCCTCTGTAGTCATCACTTGTTTGCCCACTAACAACAGCAGACCGTCTCATGATCAGGATGAACCAATGGATGGTCTGAACCTCCTCTGTAGTCATTACTTGGTTGCCCACTAATAACAATAGTGTCATGATCAGGATGAACCAGTGGAACCACTGAACCATATTCATTTCTATCAGTATGCTTCTTTTTTTCAGTACCCCTTTAAGTTGCACATACCAGAAAATGAGGCAGATGGATGAAAGTAACCCATCCTCCACATTAATCAGAAACATGCAGCAACTGTACACACCCAGCCACTCAAGCATGCTATTTCACTTCCAGACCTGTTGTGCTTTACCTGGCATCCTGAAGAAGAGTCGCTCTCCAGCACCGCTGTTAGTCTGCAGAAACTTGCTGTCCTGGGACCAGTCCAGGTGGGTGATGAAGCTGGAGCTGCCGGTGCAGGTGCCAACCCGTTTGTAGCGCTGGTCTGTGGCATAGATGTCCACAAAGTTGTCGTTGGAGCCCACGGCCAGGAACTTGCCGCAAGGGGAGAACTTCATCTCGTGGATCACCTCTTTGCGGTCCTTGATGTGAATCAGCTCCGACAGATCTCTGAGGTGAAAAAGGTACACCAGTCTCCTTAAAAACATGACTAATCCTTTAGGGGAGGGGAAGAGTCACATCTGGGTCACTTTACCTGTCCAAAGCTACAGCTACTGCAAACTATGATATACACTACACCATGTACATCTGCACTGACCTCAAATGAAGCTCCTCTCACAATGCACCAGAAACTGTTGATACAATTTTACTTACAACCTAAGCCCTTTCAGTCAATCCTTGGTAACATAAATGATGAACAAAATATTATGTCACCCAAAGCCTTTGCGCTGAAGAAGGCAAGCAGAACTTTTTTAATTGTGCCAGGCATTTCACATTTCACTCAAAGCAATGCAAACAGGGTGCATCCACAAACATGTTAACTAAGTGAATGTCAGGCATGCTATTGGTCACTCCAATGCCCACAGTCACAACTTTCAAGACTGCAACACTAAACAACAATAACATGATGTAACGACAGTGGAGTGTGCTATACCAGCATCAGTAGTGCCAAGAGGCAGCAGTAAAGGCAATATACACAGAAAATTAAATGAAGTATGATACTGAGTGTTTCTCCAAGATCAACACTACCACAGTCTTCTTCTTCCTTTTTATTTCAAGTCTTTCACATAAGTGATACTAGGCTGATCTTACAGTTATCAAGACAACAGTATACAGCATATCAAGTTACACCTAAACAATAGCAAAAAAATATATTACCCCCCCCACACACACACACACACACACTTATTTGCAGTTGCAAAAGCAAACATACATTTGTATACACTGCCACAAAAGCACAGACAAAGACTGAAAGGCAGAAGCATTTTCACCTGGTTCGCAGCACCATGAAAGACCCGTCCATCATGCCAAGTGCCAGGTGCTGACCGTCTGCATCAAAGGCACAGGATCGAACCTTTTGCTCAACACTGGTTCTCGACAGCACTTCACAGTTGTTCATGTTCCACAGCCTGTTTACAGCAGACACAAGTATAAACAATAAAAACAGCAAACAGCAAAACTGAATCATGGGAATAATTTTACCGTCTGTACCAAAATTAAACTCTGTGTTTATGATATGTAACACAAACAAACTTTCTGTTCACGCTTGCAACTTCATGGCAGATGTACACATCTATAATAACAACATGGCTACCATTTCCATGACAACAGCAATTATCCTGTATCAGAAGATGCATAGTATTGACTACATCAGTTATCATTTGGTCAGCTGTCTGTGGCTTTGTTTTGTTTTTGCTGCTGGTGTTTGTGTTTTAATAAAAAGTAATTTATATACTAAATATAATCTTAACCTAAGTTTGATAATGGTCTACTTCCAAATTATAACACACAACAATGCACCTTTAGTAATACCTGTCAGTAAATTACATTTTTGCTTGTTGACAATTGCATTATATACTTAAGATCGATTCAGAATCAAAATACAAACAAAAAACAAAGCAAAACTTGCTGTATACATGTATTAGCAAATGCAACATAGAACATTTGGGCATGCATGAAATGCAGACATTTGGGTTGTATGTACAGATTCCAAGTGTTGGAAAGCATGAACTGCGCATGCAGAAGACGGCACTGGCAGCAGTTTAACATGTGATTGACACAGGATCCGTCTCTAATCATTATACACATCTCAAAACATACGAACGCTTGCAAACGCTTGCCTCTTTATTTGCCAGAAAAAAGTATCTATTCAAACTACCAGAACCAGCTCTACCTCACTGTCTGGTCGTCACTGCCTGTGGCAAAGATGGGCTTCTTTGGGTGAACTGCTAAGGCCCACAACTCTCCCTCAGCATGGCCTTGAACCACACACAGGGGTTTGTCTCGACTTTTCACCTGAACCTCAAAAATCTCGCTGTCTTGGGTGCCAATCAACAGCTGGTCACCACGCCAACACACACTGCGCAGACACAATCCTGAGGGGGGAAAAATCAGATCAGAAGCAATAAGGTGTCTGTGACCTATTTCATCATGAGAAAATACATGCACCAGAAAAGGAAAGAATGCCCCGCCCCGCCAAATACACAATATTCTGGTCTGTTTTGCATGATACAGTATTCGTTCACAATCACTAACTCCAATTTATTTGTGTGGTGTGAAAATGTAGACATAAATCACTTAAAACTAGGAATGAAATCTGATTGTATGGTGACAAAATTTCAATCACAATTTTTTTTTAATCTTCATCCTTTGGTGTCAAGATTTTGTTAATAACCTCCATCCTTGATTGGTTTGGTGTCAAGATTTTGTTAACCTCCATCTATGACTGGTGTCAAAATTTAGTAAATCTCCATCCTCAATTTGTGCCAGAATTTTGACATTTCCCACCCACCACACATTTTTTCTGTATTTCTTTTTATGAACATGTGTTGAGCACATCATCTCAAGATGAGCCCTAAGCGCTTCACCATGGCAACTATAGCGCTGTTGTCACTACGTCTGCACTCTATTCATATGCGACTCTGAATGAGTGACTGTAGCTTTACACAGCATGTTTTTCCAACTACAACACTTCCAACTGAACCAACCCAACCAACAGCCCATTAAACCAACATGGCAAGCATCAGGTCCATGTACATTCAACACTTAGCACTTTCAAGTTTGAGGATTCACAAGCACTACCTTTGTAGCCACCAGGTGCACTAGCTAGGTTGACAGTGGTGATGTTTTTGAAGTCTGAGTCCCAGAGCTTGGCCATGCCATCTTTACCCCCTGTGACAAATCCTTCTTCGCTTGCATCCATTGTGTAGACAGGGCCCTGCATGGGGAAGGGGGTGGGGGTGGGGGGGGGGGGGAGGAGACAAAAAAAGGGAATCATGTTACACAGTTGAACACAAGCCATATCAAGGTCTTCTTTGTAATTATCACCAACTGAACAGTTGGTATTGGGATCCAACTGATTGAAATCAATCAAAAGCTGCTGGGCATATTCATGATATCCAAGTTTAAAAGACCGGTTACAAATATGTTCTTTTGATCTGAGATGTACAGACATAATATAAAAACCATTTATACTTCATTTCATGGGCCATACACATGTGAACTGGGTCACACACACACGCACACACACACATCATACATATATACATCACGCACACACACACATCATACATATATATATACATCACACTCACACACACACTGCAGCACACACATGTATGCACATGCATACACACACACACACCATACATACACACAATGCGCACACACACACACACACACACACACACACCATACACACACACACTCACAATGCACACACACACACACACACACACACACTTACAGCATGAGCTCCAGAGATCACTCTCTCCAGTGTACTTTCTCTCCAGATGTACACATCTCCACTCAGTGTGCCCGCATAGGTCATGCCATCAGAACCAAATGCCAAGCACAGCATGGTCTGAATCTCTCCTGTTTTGCCAAAGACCCCTTTCTTTGGCGACAGAGCATTGCCGCACAGTGACCAAAACTTGATGTGCTTGACACCACATGACACAAATGTGTTTTCTTTGAAGGGATGGAACTGGATGTCAAACACCTGTGTGGGAAGACGAAATTCATCTGTACATCATGTGTCATCAAACAAATCTGTTACTTACCTATAGCTTTAATCATACACCACATCTAATATGTATACTTTAGACCAAACAACTCTTAAAATTTTTCCCAAGTTGGTTGGAGTGGAAGGAAGACTTGCTTCATAAGCAAACAGTCAGCATGAACCATAAATCATCACCCACGAAATTAATGGTCATCTGATTTTGGGTCTGAAGCAACTGGCTGCATAAAATGAATAAACTGCTAAATTTTTGTTGATTTATAAATACATCTGATTATGGTTTTCACTAAACAGACCAAATCGAAAAAACAGAATTGCAAATCGCACAAGCACATGTACAGTGATATGTAATATATATATACACACTGATGTACACACACGCACCCCACTCTAACACACACAGACAGTGACACTCACTCATTCCTACCCCCACCCCCCCACCCCCACAGACTCACTGTCCACAATGTCCCCCTGTAATCAGCCAGGACTGACTATCATAGTAAAAATGATCAGCTTGCCTCCTTACTGGCCCAGCTGACAGACATTTCATTTGTTCTGAGGTTTCTTCTACAAGACCATTACTGATCTACCAGTACTGACTCCACAATATGCACTCTACACCTGGAAAGATGCTGCAGAAGATTTAGTTCATTAAAAATCAAGACTTGGTGGCTCACCTTGTCGGAGTGGCCCCTGGCTGTGGCTATGATCTTCCCTTTCTTCCAGTCCCACACATTGATGGTGGCATGTTGATCCATTCCCACCGACACCAGGCGCTGAATCCACAGAAAAGAGCCATGTATCACTTAGTATCCTACCAATTTTTAAAATTCAGATTCTTGATTTGCCATTTTTACATCACCTGTGGATAATAAGCATACAATTCACCTAGAATGACTCATAAGCGGCAATTGATGACACCAGTTAAATGTTCTAAAATGCCCCAGTGGAAACTGAAAGCCTAAAAATTCACATCTACTATAGAACACTTCACATGGGAGGGAACTAATAACAGCATAAAAATGTTCTGAACTGCATCAGTAGCAAAAAGAAAGCATAAAATTCACTTTGAACATCTCAAAAGTGAGGCAACTGATGACAGCATTAACATATTGTCCTATTCCCAAACTGCACCAGGAGTAAACAGCATGCTCACACTGCAAGCAGACTTTACATCAACTACAACTGCTATTTTGCATTTTACTACAAAACCAATCATGGTGCTGCCAATCCTAAGCCTGACAGCTTATAGTTGTACCATTCATTTTGTTCAATGTTGTAAACTGTTTGCGGTACTTCTTTTCTTTTACCCATACTATGGTAGGTAAATGTTTTCTGTTTTATTTTAATGTTATTGCCTTTTCACGATTTGCATATATATATCTTTCCACTTACAGTGCCTCCTCTGTCAAAGCTGACTGCACCAACCCCATTCTGGTGTCCATCTTTCAGGATGGAGACTGTGTCTGTGCTGTTGCTGTCCCACACACAGATGTAAGGTGCTTTGCCAATCTGCCCTGTGGCTACTAGAAGTTTGTCTGGATGAATAGTCAGGCTGCAAAAAAATTAATTATATATATATATATAAAAGACATTGTGTCTGTGAGTAGATAGCAAAATTTAGCAACATGAAAAAGAACCATGGAACACACACACACACACACACACACACACACACACACACACACACACACACACACACACACATATCTATATATATATATGGAGAATGTAGTGGATTCAGTCAGTCACTAAAAAATTTGCAACATGAAAAAGAACCATGGAACCACACACACACACACACACATACACATATACGGAGAATGTAGTGGATTCAGTCAGTCACTATCCCTTGATACTGTCTACTGCACTACATGTTTTGGTTCCCTGGTAGTGGTAGACTGGTACTCACACTGTCATAGTTATTTTTACAATTTTCCACAAAGTCTTAGATTAAATTTGCGATGGACACCTTTGCCTAGCATTGACTGTGGAGTTATCCTGTACTGCAACAGGAAATGATGCAATTTTGTGTGGATGTAGTCTCCAGGAGTTTTAGTGATGCCTTCTTTCATTGCATTTGCATTATATATTATATATATGACCCATTCTCAAAACCTGAACTGGGCTAATGGTCTCATGTTTGCCCATGCTAAAAGTAAACCTACGATTATGATATGCATCCCAATTTTGTTTTATTGTGTTGTAGATTCAATAATCAAATACATATGATAACCATACTTACTGATTGTGCATGCTATGTATATAATTTTAGATTAGCAGCTGTTGTTTTGTGAGCACTCAGCACATCCTTGGGCACTATACAAATGTATTTTATTAATTATTATCACAATTATTACAGCTATTCTTGGGGGAAAATGAATGACTATAAAACTTTTCTTTTTCTTCTTCCATTTAGAGTAGCCAAAATCATCATTCTGATTATTTTATAGTATTATGAGTTACCTGCTGTGTATTTGCATGCAACTGGCCATTAGGCTTTCTCTTGACTCTTACATCAAAAAGGTGGACAGGGGAATGACCTTAATGTTGTGCATTCTGTTTGCATAAAGGCACTGACAAGTCTGCACAAGTGTTGACGCAGAAAAACTTACACACAGCCCTTCACTCTGTCGCATCCAGGAGCTCAACCCTTGGTCGCTGGATTTATAGTCCAATGCGTTTGTAAACCTGCCACGAACTCCCAACTGCATTGCGTTTTCGCTAACTAATGCGTATTCCTGCAGAACCCCACGGTATGCAATGTGTTGTTGAACTGTGGATCTGTTTCAGCGAATAGTAAATCACTTGTTGCTCCACTGTGTTTGTGCATTATTCAATGCAACAGGTCGAAACATGTGACGTTAAATATTTAAGCTCACGCCACCATGTTGTGCAGAAATAAATTTATACGATTGGAAAAACAACTAATGCACGTATCAACCACCATAAATCTGTCTTAACATGACCTGATAATCGTTTACAATTTTTTTTTTTTTGAAAGCAGGCATGTTGATGCTGAGCAGACTGTTTTACCTGACAATGTCATCATCGTGCCCAAGGAAGAAACGTTGTTTGTGGTCTCTGACGTTGTAAACAATCCCGACGCCGGCTACAAAATACACAAGATCCTTGTTGGCGTTGTAAAAGAGGTTATTGCGGCATTGGTGACCACGGTATCCGTAAACCCATTCCAGGCGAAGCTGACTATCGGGTGCAGTCTTGTCCGCCATCCTGCAGACAGTCAGCGCGAACAGTTGCTGTGGTAACGTGCAGCGACAAGTTCTCTGTCAAAGCATTTCTGCCGCCGCGGCTATTTTCGGGCTTTGCGCAAGTCCGGAAGTTGTAGCACTTGTTTATTGACTTGGCTAGCCCCAAAAGAAAAAGAAAAAAATGACAGAGAAAGCGGAAATGAAAGTAAAGCGTCGGCTCCATTTTCGTTAACTTGCGCTTGATGAAATCAGAACATGACGGATATCAAAAGCATCACGAAGAACTGCAAAGTAGAATCTATCCATACCGTCGTAGAGACTGAACAGCAGAAATTTTTGTGCTTTACCCGCCTGTCGGAAACAAACGACACATGGTTTGTGGTGGCCTCAGATGGAGCAGATGTATGGAGACGCGAATTTGACGAGGAGGGGCTGGATGCTCAGCGCGATCTGGTCAACATTAGCACAACGGATGCTTTCTTGACGAGATTTAGGTGAGACTGTTTTATACCTGTACTGCACAACAAATCTCTCTCTCTCTCTCTCTCTCTCTCTCTCTCTCTCTCTCTCTCTCTCTCTCTCTCTCTCTCTCTCTCTCTCTCTCGTAACCAAGCCATGCGATGATCATGTGTTACCTGCTTCTTTGACTAGACTAGTTATGTGTGATACTGATAGATGCAGGGCAAAACTCTAAAAAACAAAACAATAAGACTGACCTTGCATGTGTAGAAATAAGGATCCAATTCCAAGACAGGTCAGCACTGTCCACAATGTTTTCTTCTTCTTTTTCTTCTTCCGTATTGTACTACTACAGAATACAGTACTAGTACAGTAGTAGCCACAATCAGTATGTTGATTATTCTGCTATTTAGGGGAGACCTGCAGGCTCACACACACACACACACACACACACACACACACACACACACACACACACACACACACACACACACACACACAGCAGACTGTTATGCGGTGTGATCTATGTTGGCAACTTTCAACATGGTTGATTTAACCTGTGTTCCCTTGAAGTACTAAAAGGGTGAAAGAAGACTTCTTCCGACCCAGGCACCAAGCCACAGTAGCCTAGGGGTGCTTTGAAGTTGTTAACTTTGTGGCGAAAAAGTATTATGAAGCCAAAATCAGCATGAAAATTAATTCTGGATTTTTTGCCACTGTCTTGGGATGTGGAAATGAGCTTAGTAATCAAGATAGAGATTGTAGCCACTCTTAATGGAAGAAACGGGAATCAACTAGTAAATTACTATCTGCTTAATGGTTCCACATACTGGTTGCAGGAATGGCAAGTTGTGTAGTGTTGTTGCTTTGGGAATTGTACATGTATGGTAATTTTGTGCTGGGCATTATTGCTGTGACATAGGTTTTATAGAATTCAAATGTATGCACTTGTTGCTGTTAAAAAGTATATATTAAGATCAGCATTAACACTAATTACATGAGTAGTTTCCCAGATTTTAATTGATTTTGTCCACTGACATCATGATCCATTTATATACATTAATTAATAGAAAAGAATATATTTTGTGTCTGTGCAAACATTTACACTTACAGGTGACATTACCTGTTTTACAATCTGTCAATCAGAGCATTCAAACACTGGTAAACCGTGACTGATTTATGTGTGTATGTGTATGTGTGGGTTCATGTGTGTGTGTATGTCTTGTTTTAAATACTTTTATACAATTCATTTTATCTCAAAACAACTGATAGATCTTTTTGTAAAATGAGATGTAATAAATAATGATTCAAATATATATATAATGCCTTTACTCAAACAACTTATAGGTGACTGTTTTCTGCTTACAGAAATGGATTTACCTCTGGAGAGCTGTCCATAGCACGCTTGGGAACAAAGCTGACATTGACAGTTGGGAAAGGATCCTCAGCCATGGAATTTGACTTATTTGAAGCCAAAGCAGCAGAAAGAAAAGCTGAACTCCAGGCTGTTCTTTTTCGCTTAGCCGAGCAGACATGCACGCTGGAAGCCAAACTTTCTGCTGTCAACCAGTCTTTGGAGAAACTTCGGGCACAGAAAACCAATGCAAGTGGCATGAGCACTTTCCTGGACCTTGGATCAAAGAAAGTTGGAGGTCAAGGCAAAGCCAAGCCTAGAAAAATAGGCATGAGTGTTGTGAACCCAGCCAGCAGAAAGAGGAAGGCAGCAACTGGGGTTGTGTTTGACTGAAATATAATTGTTCTCTTGCCTTCTTATTTAAAAGTGACTGTAAAAAACGGACACTTAGTACTTAGTTGGGGGGTGGGGTAAGTAAGTAACTTGGTGTTTTACACCCAGTCAACCATTGTGGTTATACTTATATCAGGGTGAGTGGGGTGGGGATGATACCAACAAACTGAAGCAGCTGGAACACAGTACTGCAAACAAATTCATGTAGTGTTTAAGGTTATTTTGGACTTTCATTGATAAAATGTTTGTAATGATCAGTGTTGGGCCCTTTGTTCTCCCAGCTGGCAGCTGTGTCAAAAACATGAATAAGTGGAATTTCCTTTGGCATTTGGCATTGTTTATATCTTAAATGTGAAGGTGTGCATGATGGTAGTATTTGTTTAACCCCTTCACTACCATTACATCACTTGGAAACGACCAATAAAAGTGCGAGGTTTGAAACCCTTAAGCCTTTCTGTTTTATTTTTCTCACTGGCTTGTGAAAGGACTTTCATAATTACATATATAACAATAAAAGTAGATGTTACAGAAGGGAAAAGATATTGTTTGCAGACACGTCCATGCATCTTTCAGACCGGAAATTTTGCAGGCTGCGGCCGTGAAGGGGTTAACTTGAAGCTGTCTTCTTCTTTAGCATGCTTCCACCCTGTTTAAAAAAAGAAGGGAAAAGAAGAAGAAGAAGATAGGTCTTTGAAGTCAGACATAATAACATTCATTTTCAAGGTATTGCGTGAGTTTGAAAGAGATGAAGACACTTGTGTCTCCATAGTGTGGACTTGCTCCTCCACGTTCTGCAGTTATTACAATTCTGTGATATATATAATTTTGATCCTACTGTTCTCTCCCACTCCTGCTCCCAGCTGTTGTTCCTCCTTGATAATGTGGGTGTTTTGCTTGATGCTTGGGGGTTGCTTAATTATTACTCCATTTATGCCATGGATTTACATTGCCAATGTGTGTGTGTGTGCATGTGTGTGTGTGATAATTTGTGGCCTATATGTTATATCATTTGTATGCTGTTTATTTTGCCTGTGTAATTAGTGTTCATAGATGTCTTGAATGCCCTTTGGGGGGCACACCAAAGTTCAGACAGTGCAGGTTTCCAGCTTTCAAAGAAATACTAAATGATTGGTTGGAATAAATAAAATGTCAATTCTGTTTTAACTGTTGGTAGTTTTGGATCAACAATAAACTTGATTACACACAATTTTTGCACATGTGTATATATTATACAAGGAGGGAATGAACATTTTAAGCTTTCTATGCCCTTCTTTGGAACATGCTGCCATTGTATTCTGCAATGCTTTTTTTCAGGTTGGTTATTCTACAGTAGCTTACTGATCAGAAAGCAGTGATAACAAATGATAACACCACATGTGAATTATGTGTTTTGGGGACAGGTGATTGGTTGAATCGCAGTTACTTACAATTTTTCTGATAGGTGATTGGCTATGACAGATGAGCGGTGTATGAATACAATGATCACTGCATGGTCAACAAAAGGCATCAATACCCAGTGGAATGTTGTCATGTTTCAAAATTAGCAGATGTAGCTGAGAAATACTGACTAGAAACAACTCCAAGAAGCATAAAACTTAAAAGGTTATTTTGATGAGGTATGAAATGACAGTGCAGTGGTGTCAACAACATTTCACCAACCAACATTGTGCAGTTTTCTAGAGACAGAGCAACATACAGTCTGTCCATATCCAAGTCATGCCACAGGAATACATTCAAATAACACACAGATAACTTTTTACTGCCACCCCCCGACATAAGCCTGCTGCTCAGTTGCATGCACTGTCATCTGCTCAGATTGTCCATTGACAAGCTCTGCCAACTCATCTGTTCAATTCCACTCCACTCTTTGGAGGTAAGTTCAGTTCTACTGTCAAAATTAAATAGATAAATGATATGGGGGGGGGGGGGGGGGGGGGGGGAAGTCATTTGGAGATTAACGAGTTGTTGGATACTTTTCTTACAAGACTACCATTTCAAATGGTTTTGCTGTTCAGTTGCATGTCTTGTTGGGTTTCTTGTTGTTTGTCAGATACAGATACTCCGCATGGAAGAATGATCTGAGGTCCTTTCTCCTTCAGTTTCTGTAAATGCTGTTAGCTAAGTGCCTCTTGTTTGTGTCAATAAAAATACAAGACACGTGGACATATCTGATGGTGAATGCACTGAATATGGGACCAATTCCTTGTAGTGCACATTCAGTGGCACAGCATAACATTTTGTTTTACTGAAAACAGAAAGTTTTGTCACTTCACACTCAAAGCTGAATCCATAGCAGGATGTTTACTGTACACATTCCTGGTTTATCACAAAATAAAAAACACTTGTTCAGATTGACAAGACTTGCTGGCTGTGACAAAACTTACACAACTCACGTTTATTAAATGGTAACCCACTCAGACCATTGTGTAAGCTCGATATAGCACACACACATACACATTCCAACACAAGGGGAACACTAATCAGCAAGCACACACACATGTATACATGCTGGCCATACAAATCTTTTATTTGAACAAAGGTAGCCGTCATTCCAACTACAAATCATAGTATTGCACATTTCTACAATCTACGGCAAGGTTTATGCAATCTATTATAATGAACATCAAAAGACTTTAAAGAGATCAAGAAAACAAACTGGAGCATAAATGCACACAGGTGTACTAGCCTCATAGCACAGCAAGCACACATATACCACACTATTAACATTTAAAAAAGAAGAACAAAAAAAACCCCACTGAGACACAAAATATGAAGCTTTTATTTCATTCATGGGAAAAATAATATTCTCCTGACCTGGAATAAAATTATCCCCTAGATGTGACTATGGATTTCTTTGCCAAATCAGGATTTCTTCCAGACAGTTCCCACCAAAACCAGGGTTTGGTGCCCTGAAATTTTTAACCTTTGCTATGACCTTGACCTTAAACACTGCAATCCAATCTTTTCAGAAGACACTCCTGTTTATGATGAAGAATCACCAAACTAATTTGGTTGCAGAAAGGATCAGCAGTTCAGAAGAACAGTCATATTTTGATTATATGAACTCTTACTGCCACCCTGACCTTGAAGATAGCAAACAACTGTTTTGCGTGACACTCTGCTCATGGTAATTGCATCATCATAATTATGGCGTACAAAGTTTTGTTACAAAAGGTTCAACTGTTCAAAAGATATCTGGATGACCATTAATTGAAATTATGAACCCTGATGCATGTAACTTTGACCTTGAACACAACAATCTATTTTTTCCCAGAAAATGCTCCAGCTTATGATGATGTACCATCCAATCAATAGCTGAAGCACTGAGTCTTTGACTAGCAAAAGAAAACCACCGGCAACTTTCAGTTTTAAAAATTACTTTCCGGCAGAATGACATACATACTATACTGATAGTGATATAAACCTGCTGCTTTAAATTCAGAGGAGTAAAGCACCAAATGAGGACAAAAATAAACCCACAAAGAAGGCTGGAGTGGGACACATCCCCTGTACTTGGCTAATCAGTTTACAGGGCACAATAACTGATGTCCCATCAAACACAACCCAGTACCTATGATCTGAACAGGGCAAGGAACAAGAAATGCAATCACTCAGTTCAAACTGAAAACAAGGTGACAATGAAGCAAGAAACAGGGAAATGAACACTATCCCATGAACATAATTATTAATGAAATAGTTAAACCTGGTTTGAAGCCAGCTTGATCTTCTTCTTTTTTATTTATCTGTTCATGAATCCAAAACATTTCTGCATGTGTGAACACACACACACACACATAGAGAGAGATGTCGTATGTATATATAATATGTGTGCTGAATATGTATATAAATACAATTTCTCAAAGGCATAAATCGTATCAACACAAAACTGAATTAGCATGAACATAAACAAGAAGTATATGGAGAGAAAAACAACATCCTTTTTTTTCTCTTTTTTTTTACTGTTTGACAAAAATGTCAAAAGCAGAAAAGGAAGAATGGAATGAAAACATGGGCTAACTTAAGTTTAAATTATTACACATATAAATATATATTCAAAGTAAACTAAATCATCCAGCAGCACATAGTTTTGGAAAAATTAAGGCAAACAAGAAATGCTCCAACAACTTGCATTCAAAAAGAACACAAACATTCAAAATACACGATTTTGTTAATTTAAACATAATGTTCAAGCTTAAACATTTTTTTGTTCTGAAACTACTCAATACTGTGACCTTGAAGTCAAGTTCATCAAAATGAATATGGATGGATAGCACTTTACCAATACACAAATCTTCAATTATCCACCTTAAATACTGTCCAAAAAGAACAAAGATTTTTTGATGAGGCAAGAAACCTCAATTATCTCCTCAAAATCAGAAACAAATAGCCACGTCATCCACTCTATAATATAAACTAATAAAGAGTTTAAACTTAACCAGTTCAGAACTAATAGTTTCACATTCTGACACTGCTGTCATGGGTAACTGACGACAAGTACTATCCTTTAAGTACTACCAACAAGAGCTTGAAATTAATCTGATGTATGATGTCCAAACAGAGCACTGATCATTACACACAATTACATTTATTATTTTTCCTGGGAAAAGAACATTGGGGAGTTCTAATTCAACAGTGATGTTTTGACTTAAATAAGGCCTTAAATCGGAAGAAACAAATGCACAACTGCACAGAAACAGCTGGGTAAGAGCACCTACAATTAAATGTGATCATCTCATTTCAAAGCAACGTAAGTTTTCAAAACAAGGGTCTACAAAGACAAATGTTGGCTGTTTTGGGAAATCTTCCAAGAGGCATGAACACACACACACACTTATTTTATATTCTATTATACTGCAATAGAGGCAAAGGAGGAGTGAATCATATTAATATTTCAGCAGCAGAAACCTTTGTCCATTGTATGTGCTTGTTTGTATCTTCTTTCAGATGTGGATAAAATGAAGGGTAGGGAGGGGAAGGGGTGCACTGACAGGTGGGGGGGCTTCAACACACATGTAGACATCACAACACAGATGCTCTTTTGTGTATAAAACTACAAGTAGAATCAGTTCTGATCATTCATCCATTGGCAGTGTATGTACAGGTATACAAGATGTTGGATGTGAACAGGGTGGTGTGGTTGCAGTGGATGTGGAGTTGGAGCAGAAACACAAGAAAAGAGGGCTGAAAGAGATCTTGTTGACCTAATCTGCACAATCAATTCTACAAACTTCACCTAACAGTGACACAGGCATTACTCAAAAAGCACAGGCTCAAAGGCCAGTTCAATTCAATTTTACATATATATATTAGGAAAACTTCTGTGAGACAGGATGGAGCGCAAATGGGCTTTTCCACATGGACAGATACAATCTTGAACTGAACTGGACTTGTTGCTTTTTGAAGCATACATAATGTGGTTTATGTGCCAAGGTAAACAAGTCATGTTTTTTTTGTAGGATACAAAATATACATTCTATTAAAAAAACAGCAGTACTATACAAACCAGTAAAGCATGATGAAAACCTGTCCTGAAACGATTTCATTTTTTGTTTCATTTCTGTGTGTTGTTTGTTTCTACATGCACAAAGAAATAAACAACCAAGGGGGGAAAGTCTTACAGGTCTTCTGTGCCTGACCCCTGAGACACTGGCAACAAATGACAATCAGTGCCCAACAGTGGTAGAGCTTCACATGTACACCAACCCAGTTCAAAAGAGAATGATAGAAACAATTAAGGCCGGATACGGTAGTGCAAATTTGACCCAAAAAGTTTTTTGTCACTTTTTTTTTTTTCCTGCACATACGTCTCTTTGACACCTATTAAACACATTTTCAGCCATGTTTTGCATGAAAATTGTTTTTAATGCCTTCAACTGTGCCAATAAAGTGTGCTTATCAAAGTTTGTCACGTTGTTTTGAATTTATTTTGGGGAAAAAAGCACATTGTTTGACCCTTGCCGACGGCCCCAAGTCGAGCGAAAAGTAGGTCAAGTTTGGTATCGTATGAAGTCAACCCAAGAATGGTTGTATTTAGCCACGAAAGCAGTACTGGAGAAAATCTAGTGATCATGATGTTGGGAATACAAGCACACGGTGATGATGACTTTGTTCCATCGTTTTCTGTTACTTTACTTTTTGTTGCATATTTTCAGCTTAAAATTCCTAAGGCTCTGGTTGTAATAAAGATACAGCTTTGAAACTTGACATGGTGTTACTCTATACATTTATCTTGATTCATACAGAAGGTTTTATTGATAAAGTGAAAATTGTTGTATTTATGCAACATGGAATATATAAAAATCACTGAATGTTCCAGATGTTTATGTAAAATATTTGTAAAAAGTCAAAAATGAAGATATCCATAAAACCTTCTGTATGAAGTTTGATATTGTGTTCTTAATTAAAGTTCAAAAGGCAGTTTTGTTCTATGTGCATTATCTTTGGAGGAGTAGGGATTTTTAAAAAGGTTGTTTGGCAGCCATCTTTGATTGTTTCCATGGCAACAGGTGTCGAAAACAACATATAATTATACTTTTTTAAACTTACAATGTAAGGTCTTTCAAATGACCCTAAATGCAAAATCTTGATTTGACAAAGAAAAAAAATCAATTTGCACTACCATATCCCCCCTTAAATCAAACAAACATTTTTTTTAATCCTAACACAAAGGGAAAAAGATACACATGTGTCAATGAAGAAAGAAAAAAAGTGTAACATTCAAAATCTTGTACTTTAAATACATAATTCTGACATACAATATATTGCTGGTGCACAAATTTATAATACACACACTTAAGTCTCAACAAGAGTTGTATAATTATGTATACTTAACATCATTATTCAAGGTTATTGTTTGGAAGTTAAAATAAATTAGCCAATAATTACACAATTACAGAATGTTTGTTTCGCCACAAGTACACAACAACTGGCTGAATTGCCACAGACTACACCAGGCTATTACTGTATCAGCACACACTTAAAGAATGCTCAATTCACCATGGAAAATGCCAGACTAACAGCACACGCATAAAGAAAAGCCAATTCACGACAGAAAACACCACAATAGTTTACCAACACACATTAAGACTGGCAAAGGCCACTGAAAACACAAAGCTACTTGTACCAGCACACAATGGTGAAAGGTAAGAAAACCATAATCATCATAAAATGCACACACACAAAAAACACCCATGAATGCACAACAGAAACAGCTGTACTTAATGCAACTCTTTCAAAGTTTCAGTGCTCCACCTTTGATCACTACTGTCTATCTAAAAGTAAAACTAAGGACTCTCTTTGGCAAAACTGCAAATGGGCAGCATCTTTGTGTTATATTTTAAAAGAAATAAAAAAAGGAAAACAGAACATCTGGCCTTCCAAATAGTTTTCTAAGATGGACCCCACATGATGGCACATAAATAAAATACCCTTCGCTCCAATAGATTTTCTGCAGCAGTGGTCGATCCTGCATAGAGAATGCCAATGTCAGCTGTGGAAAAACAACAAAGGCAGGGCCAGGAACCCTGTTCATTAACTCTATTTCTTCGACATTTACATTGAAACCTAAATTATAATCCCATCAAGCTTTTGGACTGATTGTTATTGTTTTTTTAGCAGGGGCGTGGGGGGGGGGGGGGGGGGGGGGGGGGGGCAGCAGAAAACAGCACAATGAACAACACTTTGTGTTCATACATTACTAGTGCTGAGACAGTTTCATCTGTTCATAATCATCCTGAAGTAGCAGACAATAGCAGCAGCCAATCTCAACTGTTCAAGTGTATCATATTATCCAAGAAGATGAACAGAAATCAAAGTCTTTATCTCTCAGTGCAATGTGGATGTCAGTTCTATGATGATTTCATGCAGAGTTACTACATAGTGATCTCTTAGGTGATATGTACATGCAATGCGACTCTCAGTTGGTTTCTGATGTTGATTTCCCTATGCCCTGTGACTACCTGTTGATTTCTGAAGATGGTTCTTTCATGCAAATATCACTACCAATAAACTGGTTTCTGGTGGTCATCTGTCCATGCAACATGGCTATCAACTGGTTTCCGAAGATGGTTTGTTTATGCAATGCAGTTACCAACATTTACAAAAAGAGTAGTTTATTGATGGAAAGTGACTACCTGTTGGTTCCCGAAGATGGTTTGGCTGGTTTGTCATGAAATGCAGCTACCCAAAGGTTTCTGAAGATGATTTGTCCATGAAATGTGGCTACCTACTGGTTTGGGGCAATAATTCATCCATGCAATGTGGCTACCTACAAGTTCTTGAAGTTATGTTGCCAAAGTAATGTAGCTACCAAGTGGTTTGTAAAGCTGTTTTATCAGTGCCTTGTGGGTCATCCATGGAATGTGCCTACTTGCTGGTTTCTAATGATTTGCCCATGTAGTAGTTTGGGCTGCTTGCTGGGTTTTAAAATTAGTTTGTCCATATACTCTGACAACTGACTTGTTTCTCAAGTTGCTCTGGCTATGCAATATCACTACCTACTGTGTCTGAAGCTGGTTTGTCCATTTATTACTGGTATTTCATTTGTCCATTTATTGCTGGTATTTCTTCACCCAACAGAAGAGACAAAGTCCTACGTAAGTGTTTTGTACTGTAGTTTGACTGCACGCTGCAAACAACAAAGAATGCATTTAGCAGCCACACTTTGGTAACAGTGTCCGGCAATTTGGAGGAAGATTTTACTCACAAACCAAGCACATACAGATCCTCCAAATTATTGTAAAACATTACCCTTGACCAACAGTCCTGCTTTTTATGATGTCCAGAATACCAGTCTCACCAAAACAAAAGTGCAAACCCAACAACCCTACTGAGGCTAGAATCACAGCTCTTCTCCGCAGCAAAACTTTTCAGTCTGGCTTAACGTCATTTGTCCATGTCCGTCCTCAGAGTCCTGTGGTCCCAATTTCACATCTTTCAGATGTTGTCGTGATCATCTTGCTGTATGTTGGCATGAACATTCTCTGTGGCTCCATAGGACATCATGGGCTGCGTGCTGTCTTGGTGGGACTCCACTTCGGGCTGCTCCATCAGCACCCCAGCAACAAACGGCTGAAAAAATGCAGTAACAGTGGTGCGTCAGCAGCATCACTCTGGTCACAACACTATCAGATCAGATCATATGGAGCATAATCAGAACAGAGGCATGCCACATCAAGTGCAGTCTCATAAAAAGGAAATTCAGTGAGGCCATCAGGACTGAATGAAATTCAGTGAGGCCATCAGGACTGAACAGTAAAATGATACATGTAACATGGATGTTACAAGTGCACTGTGAGGGGAAAGATTTTGTTTTGTTTTGTTACTGGTAGTACCCAAACCTACAAATGTTAACATACTGATTGTGATTTGTCTTATTTAAAAGCACACACAAAATGGTGCTACACATGATCACGCAGCCAGGGTCATAACAGAAGGCTGTGAGCATTTATTCAAGACAAGGTTAAGTCTAAGTATAATAAATGAATTAACAAACTTTGTGCTCTTAGTATGGTCAATATGAAGTACATCTCCCCCCCCCCCCCCCACTCACCAAAAGAATCCATCAACAACACAACAACAAAAACATGGTGAAGCACAACTGAGAACCTTACTCTATCAAAAGTACCACAGATGTGTCAAAACAAAACCCATGCTTACTAAAATGAGGGTATGAACATGTATATAATTTGTTTCTTTTCTTTTTGTTACCTTGCTGATTCTGTCTATATCTGATTGAGTGGCCTCCCCGTCTTCAAATTGCTGAAACAGAATACACAGCTATGAGCAGATACAAAAACCCTGGAGCATTTAAACCACCTTTTCTTGGCATACAATATATATCATTAAAAACTATGATAAAACTGACTACTAATATATATCATAGAGCAACAATTATGCAAATGCCCATGCAACACTGTCAAAGTCTGCCAAAAAAGTAAAATGTTCAACCTGTCCCTTTTATCTCAACCAAAAAGGTAATCACACATGCACACAAGCTAATAAAATAGTGTTCAGATATACTCAAATCTGTGTAAGAATTTGTAAAGACAGGCATTATCTAAAATAAGCAGGACAATAAATGACCATCCAGAGCAAACTAAACTGATGAAGAACATGTAACCAACATTCTGTATCGGGTCCATAACCAATCAATCATGTAATAACATGTACAGCTACTTTTTGTTTCTTGTTGAATTAAATAAATTGTTCAACTACTGACTTCCACTGAACACAATGCTAGGAGATGTATAACTGGTAGCTCAATGGAGCAAGTTGATCTATCAGATGAGTATTTTTTTATTATTTTTTCAGTATTATTTAAATATCAATTAAAAGCAATATATACTTTTTAATATGCTGCAAACTGAAAATGCTGTGCATACAGTAAAACAGGTTAGCAAAATAGGATTACCCCCCCCACACACACACACACAAACACAGTGGACATGCAACTCTAAATGGTATAAATAACAAAAAACACTGATATACTGTCCCTAATATGTCAACTCAACATCTGATATACTGTCCCTAATATGTCAACCCCACATCATCATCATATACTGTTAATAACAGTGTGTGTGTGTGTGTGTGTGTGTGTGTGTGTGTGTGTGTGTGTGTGTGTGTGTGTGTGTGTGTGTGTGTGCATGCATGTGTGCACGTGTCCATGTGTGTTTGTGGGTGGTGTGTGTGTGTGTGTGTTTGTGTGTGTGTGTGTGTGTGTGTGTGTGTGTGTGTGTGTGT
>CAUZXP010000491.1:0-18000 GCA_963584105.1 Alviniconcha strummeri | reverse complement strand
TTCTTTTTATCCTGCTCCATTGTCTGTGTCAGTTACAGACCTTTTCAGTCCAGTCTGCTCTCTTGTTTGTGTCTGTTACAAACTCGTCTTTCCACTCCATCCTTTTCTCTGTCAGCGAAATTCTCTCGCTTCTGACATCCGTCACATTCAGTCCTCCTAAGCCTTCAAAACTGTGTTAAAAGCTCACCTCAACAGACAATACTACAAGAAATTATTTCAAATACTGAAGAAGAAGAAGAAGAAGAAGAAGAAGAAGAAGAAGAAGAAGAAGAAGAAGAAAAAGAAGAAGAACAAGAACAAGAAAAAGAACAACAACAATAACAACAACAACAACAACAACAACAACAACAACAACAACAACAACAACAACAACAAGAGGAACAAGAACAAGAAGAAAAAGAAACTGAAGGAGGAAAAGAAGAAGAAAACAAAACAAGCAAACAAAAAACAGAAGGAGAAGAAAAAGAAGAAGAAAGAAGGGAGAAGAATAGAAGAAGGAAACAAACAAATAAACTGATAGAGTAGAAGAAGAAAGAAGGACGAGGAAGAGAAGAAGAAAACGAAAAACCGAAGGAAAGGAAGACGAAAGAAGGACGAGGAAAGTAGAAGAGAGTGAAGAAAGAGAATAAGATGAAGAGGAAGAAAAAGGGAGACGGAAGAAACGATGAAGAAGAAAATTAAACAAAACGATAATGATAATGATGACGATTATGACGAAGGATAAGTACAGAAAGAAGAAGGAGGAGAATACGAAGACGATGGTGCATCTACTTATGCCCTAGCAAATTTAGTGGTAATTATTGACAGGACTTATATATATATACACACATACATACATACATACATAAATGTGTGTGCGTGTGTGTGTGGGGGGGTGTGTGTGTGTGTGTGTGTGTGTGTGTGTGTGTGTGTGTGTGTGTGTGTGTGTGTGTGTGTGTAATACTCATAACAACACGCACGTAGATCAAATATCCAGTTTCATCGAAACTATACCGTGATAGATTGCAAGGAACAAACTTAAAACAACCATAAAAACTACGTTCTTTTCAACAGACAACATGAAATGAACAGCAAGCTGAATCAGTTCAAAGGTATAACACTTTATTGATTCCACAATGTATAATTCCATTAATACCGGCTGGTGAATAGAAGACAAATCAAAGCAACAAAAAATAACATGCTAAGACCATGGCGTCACTGTACAGAGGCAGGAGATGTGTAACAACGTTATATGCAAGAACATGCTGCTAAATGATGTGTCTTCTCTTTGATTTAACTGCAATGACGCATTAAAATTTGAAGAATTTGTTGCATTACATTTGACTGAATTATGCACGATCAGACTGCTTAACCTCATAACCTATGAATGAAGCAAATTACAGCCATGAATATTTTATAAAGTACACAACACGTATGTACTACAATCCGAAAGACATCACCATTTGGCCTGAATCAATTTGTTCGAATAATACCACAACAAGAACGTCCATTATGCACTATGATAAATGTAAAGAATATAAAGAATTCTCCCATAAATAACAGCCAAAGTTTTACAATTCATTACTCTATTTTATAGTCACTGAGCTCATGTTTACTATGCATTATAATAAATGTAAAGACCATAAAGAATTCTCCCCCAAATAGCAACTAAAGTTTTACACAAATACAGTCACTGAGCTGAAAAAAAGTTAGTGTGTTTCACAATTTCCTTACACACATTTTTACAAGTTTACACTTTGCAACAGTATGCCATCTCGATATTTGTTTGTATGTACAGTTTAATTAATACACAGGGATGAATATATTGAAAACAATGATAGAGACTTGCTTCCAAATCGCCGAATTGAATTTTGACATTCTTTATAAAGAGAGATAATGAAAGCCCTCCAGTGTGTGTGTGTGTGTGTGTGTGTGTGTGTGTGTGTGTGTGTGTGTGTGTGTGTGTGTGTGTGTGTGTGTGTGTGTGTGTGTGTGTGTGTGTGTGTGTGTGTGTGTCTGTGTGTGTGTGTGTGTGTGTGTGTCTGTGTCTGTGTGTCTGTGTGTGTATGTGTGTATTAATGTCTACACATTAGTATCTGTCAGAACATACTAACATCAGGTTTATGCTAACACAAAATGTATTAATATCTACACACTAGTAACTGTCATAACAGTTTAACATCAGGGTTAAGATATCCCAAATATATCAGTGTCTATACACACGGCAGTAACTGTCAGAACAGACCAACACTGATGTTCCACGGTTACACATGCATCATGAATCGAGAGTGGTTGAGCAACTGACAGTTTACCCTCTCTGTGCAAAAGTGGCAAAGACAGAATTTAGAACTGTCTAACACAGAGGTTCCACTGCTGCACATGAATCGTGAACTATAGTGTGTGATTTTACTCTTGTGACACATGTTGGCCTATTTGTATACTGCCACACATTCAGTTTCCTTGGATAAGATAAGAAAGTAGGGTTGCATTTCGCTCTATACACATCGGCAACTACCAGACCTGCAGGCAAGCAAAGTTGTCTGTGGTAACTATACCTCCCTTTGGTCGTCTACACTGACACGTAACTGTCTAACAGCGTGTATACATTGATCTCTGTGATTAATACATATAATTTCCACTGTGTATTTCGAAGTGAAGTACATGCCACAGATGCACAGGAATGGCCGCATTAGCCGATCCGCGTCACTGGTAGTGCAGTCACCTGTAGAAAGAATTGCAGAATAAATCCCTCTTTAATGTGTGGAGAAAAGCCCTTCTGTTAAAGTACATCGGGTTACCGTTCCTCTTTAAAAATAAATAAATCTAAGTTCAACATTAGTCAGGCTGTTGGTGAAATGGTCTTTGTAAGTTATGAAGTTGAGAAGATGAGAATGTTTTTAGTTCAGTCAATAGTTCGTTGGTACTGGGTCTTAGTGCGGTCGTGGTGTGCGTGAGCCATTTTGGCCTAGTGGTAATTAGGCGTTAGGCTGGTAAGCGGAAGGACATCGGTTCGATACCACTTCGGCTCTCCTTTCTCTTCAAAAAGGTTCTGGTTTGTGGACACTGTCCTGTGACTTTGTCCATCACTTCCTACTGAAACAATAAAATGGCTGTCATCGCTGCCCACCCTAATGCAGGAATCATTCTGGTGGTGACAGTGTAGTGATAGGTATATAATCTCCCTCTCCCCTCACCCCCATAACCCCTCCCCCCCCCCCCTTCTCCCCGTCCCTAATAAGCCTCATGGTTTCCGAGGACGTTAAGCACCATGTTTACTTACTTTTTCTTATTTGCCCCGCCCCTGTTTTCGCTAATAAGCCTTGTGGTTTCTACGGACGTTAAGCACCATGTTTACTTACTTACTTCCCCGCACCACTCGCCATCACAGAAATTTAAAGGCCGTGTGCCCTCTTTTGCACTCACTTTGCCAAGTCTCCAGGTCAGTCTCCAAGTCAGTCAGTCTCTAAGTCTCCAAGTTTTTCATTCATGCAACTAGAGTTTTGATTATTCATGCAACTAGAGTTTTGATTTAGACACAACTTAATCCACATTCAACAAGTTGGTTTGTCTGTCTTTTACCTTCCTAGTTTTTGGACTAATGTTTTGTTGTTCTTTGATTGTTGTAGTTTTTTGTTTGTTTGTTTGCTGTTGTGATCTTGCCGTAAGATCTGGCGTCGCTGATGTTTCATTTTTTTTTTTTTTAAATTCACATTCTCTTAAATGATTAAGTACAGGAGCCAGCTTCGTGGCAGCCACGAGTTGTTTCAAATATATGGGTTATAACACTTCTTTTCATTTCATGATTGAAGTGTTGAATCTTAAACTGTGTTTCGCTACAGATGTTGTGACTGAGAGGTCAGGTTCGTTATCCGAGCCTGGCTCCATTTTTTCCACTCTGATCTAAACCTCCTAATGGAGTTCCTTTATTTTACTGGTTAGAAAAGGTCTGTTCCGCGTATCCGCGTTTAACAGGTTCGACTTTTCTATTTAATATTATGTGAAAAGGCCAGCTCCTCGATAGTCCGTGATTAGCTTTGGTTTGACTTTTCCACAAATATTCTGTTATGTATTCCATCTTCCACTATCCACAGACTTGGAAGATACCTTAAAGTTTTCTTCCATAAATTCAGTGTAAGTCCCTACTGAGAAATTATAAAGTGAGGCGATGTGTTTGATGATATATCGGTTGTGAACTGTCTTTTCACAGGGTTGTAGCTCAGACTTTTGTAACCCGCACGGACGATTTTGGGTTGACTTAATTGTTGTTTATGTTAAATTCTCAGGGAATGAGACAACCAGATAAAGTTTACCTAGCTAGATTGGCTTTTCGAACCTTTGTGCCTTCTAACCCCTTCTTTTGTCTGCTTATGACATGCTTGTGACTTATGTTTTTGTTTGAGCAATATTTGGAACTTTCATTCTCCACTTGAATTCGTGTTGAAAGAGAGATGGGAGTTGAGCGAGAAAAAAATAGAACGATTTTGTGAGTGAGTGAGTCTGTGGCTCTGTGTGTGTGTGTGCTGGATCACTTCCTGGTGGTCACGAGATGCCACGTGCAAGTAATTAACGCCGATATGTTTATAACCTAACCTGCTAGCGTTCTTAGTTGCGGTGGCCACAGATTCGCTCGACGACATTTGATCCCTTCACACTCTAGAGACGTTACAAATGTAACGCTCTCTCTCTCTCTCTCTCTCTCTCTCTCTCTCTCTCTCTCTCTCTCTCTCGTCCGAGCGATCTCGGCGATGGTGTGAGGCCCTTTGTGCCCGCGGGTAATGTCTCAAGCTCTTAAACACTTCAGATATTCAGAGACGCAAGCCACTTCTGGGGTTACCTCGCCCGCCAATCTCTCTGCTCGGTCATTTCCCTTCACTCCGGCATGTCCAGGGCAGTACACCCACAGAGAGCTTCGAAGGTTAACCGAACATTGGCAGATGCTAATCCCGGCTTCCCATTCCACTTTTCTCCTTTTGGAGCAAGCTCATTGAATCTGTGAGTATGACGGAGTGTGTTACTGAGGCAGTCTACCGAACAGCAAGTGTGACTGTTTCCACCTCCGTTGTCCAGCTGAAGTTTGAGGCCGTGTAGGCTGCACTGTCCTTGTGGGCGGTGGTGGCACCTTGCTTGACAGTGAAACTCTATCCTCACTGGTCTGCTGACTGAGCCATCGGTGTGTACGCTATGAGATCCTGCCCTTTACTGTTTTCGTAAATGCAAAGCTTGATATACGGCCAATTCCGTCTTGCATTCTGTCTAGTCTCCACAGTGCCTTGCCAGGTTTTCTGTCCCTTAGAGTCAAAGGAGTCGGTTTCGGTTTGTTTTCCATGTGGTTGTTAATAGCAACTGACAATTTACCCTCCCTGTGCAAAACTAGAAAGAGATTATAAATTACAAGTCATAAATTAGCATGGTGGAAATCTTGACAGTAAGCAAGGCATGCAAAGTTATAGGGCTTAATATCTCGCTGACTTCAGACTGAACAGAGGGAAGGATTGACTATAGCTTTGCCGGGTATTAATTTTTCTTTTCTTTTTTTCTTTTTTTCTTTCTTCTTCTTCTTCAGACTGAACAGAGGGAAGGGTTGTCTATAGCTTTGCCGCGTATTTTGAATTTTTTTTTTTTCTTTCTTCTTCTTCTTCTTCTTCTTCTTCTTCTATCGGCGTGGTTCAAGGCTACCCATTACGATCACAGCCTGAAAAAGAACGAGGCCCAGAGAGCGTGTGCACAGTCAACACAAGGGAGTTAATTAGCGTTTAAAAGACGTGACACAAACACCACAACAAACACCTGAGTCGCATACGGTAACTCTATAACCTAGAATGCAGGTAAGTACCAGGTACATAAACTCCATCAAGGGTACACCTCCAAAAAGGATGCCTCCCCCCCCCCGTCAGTCACACTCCGAAGGCGACACAGGTGTGCACAGGCATACGACAGAACCAATATTTATTTATTCGACACCTGACATAGGTCTTTGTTACTGTGTTTGTGTGACGTCTTTCTAGCGCTAATTAGCTCCCTTGTTTGTTGATTCTGCACGAGCGCTCTGGGCCTCATTCTGTTTCAGATTGTGCCCATGAGGCTAACATACATGTGTATTAGTGTGACTGTATGCTGAGACAGTTTCGAGAGCAAAAGACTATATCCGGACTTGAATAAAAATTGCTTCTGTCTTTGTCTGTATTTACATGTTGAGCCACCTTCGAGATCGAAGGACTATGAAAGTCTTGAATAACAAGTGGTTCTGTCTTTATGTATTTATACTGATGTTGAGGCAGGGTCGAGATCAAAGGACTATGAAAGTCTTAAATAACAAGTGGTTCTGTCTTTTCGTGTTTATACTGATGTGGAGCCAAGGTCGACATCAAAGGACTATGAAATTCTTGAATAACAATTGGTTCTTTCTTCTGCCTGTACACACCTGTGTCGCTGAGAGTGCCTGAAATGAAGGGTATATGTGCTATTGGGAGGCATTCATTTTTGAGCATGTACCATGTACCGCTGGTGGAGTTTATGTGCCTTGTATTTACTATAAGAAAAATATATATAAAAATCTGAAACAAGAATGTCTGCTAGCGTTCGAATACAAGATCCAAGCACATAAACGGTTCAAATGAACACTACTTATTAGGTTTTGTCTTTTCTTTATAAATAAGGTTCTTTTGAACCTTTTCACGTGTTTGTATCTTGTAATTACTCGCATGCCACGTGAGAGTTACCGTAGGCGACTCCGGTCTTTTGTTGCTGTGTTTGTGTGACGTCATTCGAATGGTGATTAACTCCCTTGTGCGTTGACTGTACCCATGACGGTGTTTAAGACAGGGAAGAGGAAGAGAAGAGAATGAGTGCGTAATAATAATTACATTACCAGAAACGACACACCTGTGTGCAACGTGACCACAAGTCAAACATGAAGTAGCAGGGGTCAGGTATGTCAGCGGCGACGACTCCTTCGTTCCTTCCGTCGACGTAGATGTGTAGACTTCTCTTAGCGTCAACTGATAAGCCTACGTGAGATCCCACAGGTCGGTCATACAGTACAGGCCATTCTTTTCGGATCTGTAGGACATTGCATTGTTTTCTTCTATGACACTCATTCACTTAATCTGTCATTTGTCAGTGTCCGTTAAAATCTAAATGGTGTCATGTTTTTCGTTAATTCTAGAAAACTATTTGGGTATTATGTTATACTGTTCAGTTCACAAAGTTAGTTCAACGAAAGAAGGGATTTTTTGCACGATCTGTGTCCTGCAGCTCTTTCATTTTCTCATCCGTTCTATTGAGAACCTAGTCATCATTTTCGTTAAGGTTATTCGTCAGTCAGTCGGCAGTCAGTCAATTTATCAACGAACGAGAGGGAATTCATGGTGCTCGACAGACATCACACGCGTAACAAGGGACACAACAACAGATCTGAATCGCCACCGGTAGGCCAGCGTGTCAGTACAAGGAACATTCCACTAATGGAACACCCTCAAAACATTCTACACAAACGTTCTGGGACACATTCTGTTTCTTATTTCAACTAATCAATCAATTGCCGCTGATCTGTTATCATTCACTCACCTAGTTTTTATCTACTACTTCATCCATGCAGATATCATTAATATTTGTCAGTCTCATCCGCAGTTCTGTTATTACTTATTAATACTTCACCCAGTCTTCGATTTATTGCTGTGCACATTTTTTTATTTTTTTTTCATTTTTTTTTATTTTTTTTTCATTTAGCCAAAGGTCACCTTGATACCTAATTCCAGCACACTTCCGTGATTACAAAATGGAATGTTCGACGAGACAGTCCATCTACATTCAGTGAAACACAATAACCGTTTTCCAAGAAGCCAGCCCTCCAAGGCATCAAACACTCACGTTCTGGCCAAAAACGAAGGTCCCTAAGTTCGACACACAGACAACGTCAGGGAGTGAAATAAGGAAGTGTTCAGGCAAGGTGAAGCTGTCCGGACTGGTGGTCACCACACCCAGGAGGGTTCCACACCACTTGTCGTTTGTTTGATCTAAGCGTACCTGTCACACACACAACACACACACACATACACACACACACACACACACACACACACACACACACACACACACACACACACACACACACACACACACACAAAAAAAAAACGATATGCATACACACAGGAAGACGGACATATATGCATACTCACAGACGCACACATACATTCACAAACAAGCATAATGCTTTGAGTCACGGATTTTATATTAATGTGTATCTGTGCGTCTGTGTGTGTGTGTGTGTGTGTGTGTGTGTGTGTGTGTGTGTGTGTGTGTGTAACATGGTTATTGTTTGATAGGCGATAACTGTAGACTACAATCCTTAAGATTCTGTTTGTTTGAAATATGTGTTAATGTGGTTTTTGTCATAACATGTTTGTATAGTGCAGTGAATTTAACTCTGGTCAGCGCTTGATGAGAATTATTATTATTATTATCTCACTTCCAAACCAGACCGGTGTGGGTCAATCGAGTAAAACGAATCCGTGACTGCTGCTGTT
Organism: Alviniconcha strummeri; assembly: GCA_963584105.1. NCBI lineage: Eukaryota > Metazoa > Mollusca > Gastropoda > Provannidae > Alviniconcha > Alviniconcha strummeri. The sequence goes on along the minus strand of CAUZXP010000491.1, from coordinate 9,496 downwards.
ATTGTAGTGCCATTAATATTTTGTGAAGAAGCATATTCTTTGATTCATCAGCAATGCATCATAATCTAATCAGTCTCCATGATCATAGCTGAATCAGCTATGACTGATTAGACCATCCACCAAGAAGCCGTTGATTTTTCTATACATATTAATGCTGACTCACCTGCAAAGAAGCATCAACAGGAATTGCAATGATTTCACCAAGGTGGGCCAGTTCCTGCTCTATACGGGACACTGCTTGTGGGTCAATGGTGAAGGTCATCGTTGAATGGACCTTGGTACCTGTCGGCAATATGGCGCTACGGTCAAAACCGTAAACTCGTGACTTCAACAGCGTGGCCATATCGCCGAAAGAACCGTGTGTAGAAAACCCTTGGACACGTTGTGTCACGTGCTTGTGTGACGTCGGTCTTCCTCGTCTTTGCAAGAGCAGCGTCTTCCCGTCAGTCACTGCGGTCTTCGCCTCAGCGCATTCGCTGAGTGCCAGCTCCTTGAGCCGGCGGCGCCACGCCTTGACCGCTGACTCCAGACGATCAGCCGTCGCCTCTATCTCAGCCACGGCAGCCTGCGTGCGTTTGTCCAGGTCCTGAAGATACTGGTCCAGGTTGCTCATGGCGGTATTCAGCTCTGTCTCTCCCGCACTCAGCATGGCCGTCAGCTCCGCCAGCTCTGCACGAACCTCCTCCATCCTCTTCTACAGCTTCATCACATCCGGGCACTGGCGGTGGTCAGTAGTGGCACACAGCAAGCAGATGGACGCACCGTGAGTTGGGCAGTAAACTTCAGACATTTTGTCGCAATGGAAAGTGCAGGTGGCAGGGCGGTTAGCAGCCAGTTTCTCCACCGTCAGAGAGGCCAGGCTTTCCACCTTGTGATGTTCCGTCACTGACTGTTTCTTGTCCACCGTGCTGCACCACTGACAGAACATGTCACCGCAAGTCAGACACATAGACACAGCCGCCACGTTGACACAGACGCGGCATGCATGCTGCTTCGACAGCAGACGATCGGCTTCCACCAAAGCCGCCAAGGTCAAGTCAGTGGGAAAACCGTCAGCGATGTCTTCCAAGCTTCTATCCTTCCGCTCATGAGGTTCCACGATGGCGCATCAGAGGGCACTTGGCTTCCGGTTGTAATTTTAAACACCTGACGAGACCGTGACGACACAACAGATGGCAGCAGGGGAGGAGTTTGGGAAAGGTGAAGTGTTCGTGACACACAGTACATTCCATGTCGCTGGGTTCATCGCAGGATACAGCCGTTGCCATCGTCACGTGCTGCGTGGGTCGTGACAGACTGAATCATACAGACATGACAGAACGTGACATAACAGCCACGGGTTAAACAGCAAGTATTCATTCCCAACAACCAAAATATTTTCACGCTTTCAATCTGTGTCTGCACTTAGGATTAGGGCAGATCACACGTAGAATCGACAGTTGTCATACTTATTATTGCTATATTACTATTAGCATTATAGTTTTCGTTAACAAAGAGTCTTTCTCTTCACTTCTACCATTGCAACCACATAGCACTAGTCTACTTCTGACTGTATACCGGTAGTTAGTGGCAGCTGTATTTCCTGTCTATAGTACGTGTCTCAGTTACACACTAATGCTAAGCCCACTTACCGAAATCTCTAACTATATACAAATAGCACGCATTTCTCAGTGAAACAAGAATAGTTTATGCTATGTGTTAGATTTACTAAACTCTTCACAACCGCAGTATGTAAAGACATACGCCGGAACTGCTTCAAGTAAATAAACCCAGCACTTAATCTTTGGGACGGCCGAGAAAGCAGAAACCCTTGATAAACATGAGCCCGAAAGATACAGCTTGCCTCCTCTGATACAACACGGAAGTAGACAGCGAACTGAAACTAGACCAAATAACACACGTATGGTACTAGTGAAACCATTTTACATGAACCTTTTTCTAATAATTACCCATTTCCTTTATCACAACACTCAGCAATATGATCAAATCGGCATGCTAGTCACGTTCTTAGCAGATTATTGATTACTCTGAACATCGTGTAAATCTTGAATGACGACCAAGGTTCTAGAAAACTGTCAGCTAAAGGTGGATACAGCATAATGACAGACATAAAGGTTTCTCCTTTCTGTTTTCAAGTTTACAAACATCGGATCCAACTCGCGAGCCTCAGTGCCGGGAGGAAGCGAGGACAAGGATGGCGGACAGGAGAGATGTAGGTATCAGTGATGTACGCACGCAACTGTGACACACAGACTCAGTCGGCTTACTGGCTGCCACAATCCACCCACAATACGGTGTGTACGCCCCTTTCGCAGCACTACGGTGATATCAGAGTGCAGGATTACGTGATATGTTGACAGCATCGCCTCATAGGCTGGCTTGATAGGCACAAATCCACAGGCACCCGCCGTTAAGATCGAAAATTAAACTAGTTGCAAAAAGCAGAAAGTGACTGGGGAGCTAGGATAGAGCGCCGAACTGGGGATCAAAAGGTTGCGGGTTCGAGTCCCGGCAGGAGCAGCGGGAGAACTGTGTTCTCTAGGGTCAACTTTCTGTGCTGACTCGGATTTCGGTATCCGTTCCTCCCCCGTGTTACCAGCTCACATCCAACACACGACCCTTTGTCGCCCCTCGTGTAAACACAAAAACATTTGGTGAAAGATCTTTTTCTTATGCTGGCGCATGTGTTTGGAACAATTTGCCTCAAACACTCATCCACTCTGATTCTGCCTCCTCTTTCAAACAGCCCTCAAGATGCGCCTGTTTAATAATTATTTCTAAACTGTTTTTAACAGCCGTTTTAATATCCCTTCGTCCGAGGCGTGTATGGATGTCCACAGGGTAACCGACCTGGAACAATTTCTAATTCGAATCTCCAAGATGGAGCTCCGACGCCATTGCCAGTAGCTGGGCCTTTGTTTATTTCCCCTTGAGTCTTGTTAGGTGCATGGCGTTTCGGTCTTTTGCGTTGTGTTTAGCTTTCACAACAGGCTAGACCTCATCAGGGAGCCCGCCTTTTATTGGGTGTTTTATTTTAGTTTCCCAATTTATCCTTGTTTAGTTCATCATTCGTAGCGATGAAAAAGGTTTGTTCGTTCTAGTTCAATAGACAGGCGATTTCGTGGCTCTCTGGGTTAGGGTTTGGGGTTGGTCTAGTTGCCGCTTCTTTTCATTCACCGTTTTATCTCTTGGCTTGCCCTTTGGTTTCTCGAGTTATATCGTTCATTTACGATGTACGAGTGAGGGGTGGGGGGTGGGGGGTCTCGATGTTTAACGAGACCGCTCATTCTGTCTTTGTTCGTGAGCTTCTTTTGCCCTGCCCTGTTGTTGTCGGCTCAATGGGTTGTATGGTGTACACGGATTACGTGTATCCGGCCATTGACCCGCTGCTCGCTGACATTTCTTGCCTCCTCTTTCCTTTCAGAACGTTTTTTGTTGTTGTTGTTGTTGTTTTGTTTGTTCCCCCTTTTTGCCACCTTTTTCTTCTTTTCTTTCCCACCATGCGTTTTTTTCTTTTTTCTTGGCCATTTTGTACCCGCTTGTTAGCTTGCCTGATTAGGGCAGCCATTTTGCATGTCTTTTTGTCTGCATTTGTTTATATCCCGATGCTTTGTCATCGGTAGTTCTGATTAGCGATTTGCTTTATCAGTCTGCAGCCTTTGTTTTTCCAGATGGAAGCCGGGTTAGTGAGTTAGTTATGGTTAGTTTGGCTTTCCATCAGTTTGTCGTTGGCACAGTTATTTTTGCTCTGTGCTCTTATGGCTTTGACTGTAGTCGTCCACTCGTTTGTTGCAGACAGCAGTCTATAAGACTTGTGATTTGGTGATGTTTTTGTTTTTTTCACCTTATGCTTGCAGGTAGGCCACAGTTTGGGTTTTTGAGATGGTTTCAACTGTTTTGTTTCTTTCATTTGGTGTAAGCTGTTTGCTTGCCTGATTAGGGCAGCCATTTTTCGTTTGCTTGCTTGATTAGGGCAGCTAGTTTTCGTTTGGTCTTTTTTTCTTTGCCACAGGCATTTTTGGCCTGTTCTTTCTGTCTTTCTTTGCCACAGGCATTTGTGTACAGTCTCTTTCTTTCACGGTCTTTTCTGCCGTAGGCATTCGTGTGAGACATTTTGTCTTTGCGCTTGTTTGAGGGTATCAGTGTACCTCTCAATTTTTGGCATCGTGCTCTGCGCTAGCCCCTCATCATGTGGGAGACCGCGAGGTCGGTATACTGTGGAGCATGGACAGGAGATTGACCAATGGGTGGCCTTGGTTTTAGTGGTGCCTAGCGAGGCTTCGAGAGACGTGTTTGGTCTGTGACTTTCTAATTATTTCCTTGTGTCGGTCTTTCTGTTGTTTTCCTTTCTTTCTTTTTGTTTTTATTTTGCTTGATGTCGTCCGAGGCGTGTGTGTGTGTGTGTGTGTGTGTGTGTGTGTGTGTGTGTGTGTGTGTGTGTGTGTGTGTGTGTGTGTGCGTGTGTGTTGTCAGTGTTATTGTAAAGCGCCCTGTGCTCCCACCTTGTGCAGTAGATGGGCACTCCAGAAATCCTCTTTATTAATCTTATTATTATTGTTATTATTACCACAGTAACATGTAAAAGGTCCGGGGTACTCTGCCAAAATCCGGTGCATGTGGCTGGATACAGCTAAACATGCACGTACGCTATGTATGTGGCTTTTCATAAAGTCACGTGGTGTGGTGCCTGGTTACAGGATCAACCTTTTTTTTTTATCCTGCTCCATTTTCTGTGTCAGTTACAGGGCCAAATTTTCAATCCATTCTCCTCTCTTGTTTGTGTCTGTTACAAAATCATCTTTCCACTCCATCCTCTTCTCTGTCAGTGGAATTCTCTCGCTTCTGACAGCCGTCACATTCAGTCCTCCTAAGCCTTCAAAACTGTGTTAAAAACCCACCTCAACAGACAATACTACAAGAAACTTTCAAATTCTGAAGGAGAAGAAAAGGAAGAAGAACAAGAACAAGAAGAACAAGAACAAAAACAAGAAGAAACTGAAGGAGGAGAAGAAGAACGAAGGTGGAAAAGAAGAAGAAGAAAAAAAAACTGAAGGAGAAGAAAAAGAAAAAGAAACAAGGACGAAGAAGACCCAAAAAAAAAAAAAAAAAAAAAAGGACGAGGAAGAGAAGAAGAAAAGGAAAAACTGAAGGAGAGGAAAAACTCAAGGAAAAGAAGAGGGCGAAGAAAGAGAAGAAGATGAAGAAGAAAAAGAAAAAAAGGAGACGGAAGAAACGATGAAGAAGAAAACTGAACAAAAAGGTAATGATGACGATGATGACAAGGATCAGTACAGGAAGAAGAAGGAGGAGGAGAATACGAAGACGATGGTGCATCTTCTTATGCCCTAGCAAATTTAATGGGAATTATTGGCAGTGTTGATATATATGTAATACTCATAACAACATGCACGTAGATCAAACATCCAGTTTCACTGAAACTACACCGTGATAGACTGCGAGGAACAAACTTGAAACAACCATAAAAACTATGTTCTTTTCAACACACAAAAAGAAATGATCATCAAGTCGATTTAGTTCAAGGCTATGGCACTTTATTGATTCCACAATGTATAATCCATTAATACCGGCTGGTAAACAGAAGACAAAACAACAAAAATTAACATGCTAAGACCATGGCATCACTGTACAGAGGCAGGAGATGTGTAACAACGTTATATGCAAGAACATGCTGCTAAATGATGTGTCTTCTCTTTGATTTAACTGCAATGACGCATTACAGTTTGAAGCATTTGTTGCCTTACACTTGACTGAATTCTGCACGATCAGACTGCTTAAACTCATAGCCTACGAATGAAGCAAATTACAGCCATGAATATTCTATAAAGTGCACAACACATATTTACTACAATCCGAAAGACATCACCATTTTGCCTGAATCAGTTTGTTAAAATAATTGCACAACAAGCACCGTCACTATGCACTATGATAGAATATGAAGAATTCTCCCACAAATAACAACTAAAGATTTACAGTTCATTACACACTGTTTTACAGTCACTGGGCTGGAAAAGAGGTTAGTGTGTTTTACATTTTCCTTATACACATTTTTACAAGTGTACACTTTGCAACAGTATGACATCTCGATATTCGTTTGAATGTTCAGTTTAATTAATACAGACGGAATGCGTATATTGAAAACAATAATAGAGACTTGCTTCCAAATCACTTTAATTTTGACATTCTTTATAAAGAGAGATAATGAAAGCCCTCCTACAGAGGGTGTTTGTGTGTATGTGTGTGTGTGTGTGTGTGTGTGTGTGTGTGTGTGTGTGTGTGTGTGTGTGTGTGTGTGTGTGTGTGTGTACACAGCATTAATGTCAGAACAAACACTGGCTATATGCTACTACAAGGGCATTTCTTTTGTCACAATAGTTTGACGCAACAATGTTTCTATTTTACACTACTACAAGCGCATTTCTTTAGTCAGAATAGTGTAAAGCAAGCATCATTCTGTTTTACACGACTACAAATGCATTTCCTTTTTCAATATGATTTAGCGTCGTGAATGAGTTTTTGTCTACACACAATAGTAACTGTCAGAACCGTGCAGCACACACGGATATGTTATTACATATGTATTAATGTGTACACAACAACGGTAACTGTCAGAAGAGTTTAGCACACAGGGATATGTTATTACAAATGTACTTTTGTCTGCAAACAACAATAACTCTCAGAAGAGACTAACATAATGGTTATGCTATCACAAATGTATTAATGTCTATACACACATCACAAATGTATTAATGTCTACACACAACAATAATTGTCAGAACACTATAAAATAGGGACTATGCTATCACAATTTATGTATTACAGGGATTATGCTAACACAAAATGTGATAATGTCTGCACACTAGTAACTGTCAGAACAGATTTACACAGGGGTTATGTTGACATAAAATGTGTTAATGTCTACACACTAGTAACTGTCAGAACAGACTAATACAAGGGTTATGCTATCAGAAAATGTATTAATGTCTACACACTAGTAACTGTCAGAACTGTCTAACATCAGGGTTATGCTATCCCAAATGTATCAATGTCTATACACATAGCAGTAACTGTCAGAACAGCCTAACACTGAGGTTCCACTGTTACACATGCATCATGAATCGAGAGTGGTTGAGGAACTGATAATTTACCTTCCCTGAGCAAAAATGACAAAGCCAGAAATTAGCACAGTCTAACACAAAGTTTCCACTACTGCACATGAAACGTGAACTATTGTGTGATTTTACTCTTGTGACACATGTTGGCCTATTTGTATACTTCCAAACATTCAGTTTTTGTGTGTGGATAAGATAAAAAATAAAATAAAAAAATAAACAAAAGCAGGGTTGCATTCTGTCTGTGGTAAATATACTTCCCTTTGATCGTCTACACAGACACGTAACTGTCTATCAGCGTGCAGACACTGATCTCCGTGGTGAATACATATAATTTCCACTGTGTATTCAGAAGTAAGTGAAGTACATGCCACAGATACACAGCGATGGCCGCATTAGCCGATCCGCTTCACTGGTAGTGCAGTCACCTGTAGAATGAATTACAGAATAAATCCCTCTTAAATGCAAAGCTCTCTGTCTGTCTGTCTGTCTGTCTGTCTGTCTGTCTGTCTGTCTGTCTGTCTGTCTCTCGCTCTCTCTCGCGCGCACGTAAAATAAAGTTTGTGCTGTCATCCTTTCCCCCCGTTCTCCCCATCGGCCTGATACAATCGGTAAGGTTGACTGGGTGTACAGTTCAAGATTGGATCTATGCGCCTGGAAATTCCCATATGCATTCATGCCCTACTCTCAGAAGTTTGCCCAAAACGTTGCCTTTGAAACAGTTCCAATGTTCGTCTGATTGACGATGGCCCTCTCGTTTTTTCAAGAAAAATCGTCAAGCGCTTCCTCTTTCAACAAATCTCTCCTCTAGGCGATCCCGGCGATGGTGTGATGCCCTTACCATGCCGGCGTTGGTGTGATGCCCGCGGGTAATGTCTCAAGCTCCTCAACACCAGATATTCAGAGACGCAAGCCACTTGTGAACCATGCCTCGCTCGCCAGTCTCTCTGCTCGGTCATTTCCCTTCACTCCGGCATTTCCAGGGCAGTACACCCACAGCAGACTTCGAAGGTGAATGTCGAACATTGACACATGCCAGTCTGGGCTTCTCATTCCTCTTTTCTCCTTTTGTTGTTGACTGTCACTTTTCGAGGCAGTCTACCGAACAGCAAGTGTGACTGTTTCCACCTCCATTGTCCAGCTGGAGGCTGAGGCTGTATAGGCTGCACTGTCTTTGCGGGCGGTGGTGGCTCCTTGTTTGACAGTGAAACTCCATCCTCACTGGTCTGCTGACTGAGCCATCGGTGTGTACGCTATGAGATCCTGCCCTTTACTGTTTTCGTAAATGCAAAGCTTGATATCCGGCCAATTCCGTCTTGCCTGCCAGCCGTTCTCCACAGTGCCTTAATTCCCATGCTTTCTGTCCCTTAAAGTCAAAGGAGTTGGTACGGGTTCGTTTCCCACGTGGTTGTTAAAGCAACTGACAATTTACCCTCCCTGTGCAAAACTAGAAAGAAATGAGAAATTACAAGTCAAAAATTAGCATGATAGAAATCTTGACAGTAAATAAGGCATACAAAGTTATAGGGCTTAATATCTCGCTTACTTCAGACTGAACAGAGGGAAGGATTGACTATAGGTTTGCCGGGTATTAATATTTTCTCCTTTTCTTTTTTCTTTCTTTCTTCTTCTTCTTCTTCTTCTTCTTCTTCTTCTTCTATCGCTGTGGTTCAAGGCTATAATTACCCGTAGCAACTTTAGGTATTTGAAGAGTCCACAAAAGATGTTTAAATGGTATTATTAACATATGCAAATCACGTCTGGAGGTGCACCTCCTGAATACACTATGAACACCTCTGTAGTCCTCGTTCTGTTTGGGTATTCAAAAGGTGATCGGAAAGTGTCTGGAAAGTGCATACAAGGCACGCCTGCAGTACTCAGAGGGTGTCTTCACGGTACCAGGCTGTTAATCGCTGCCCGTGATTATTTTTCATAGATTACCTCCTGTAGACAAGCGCAATTTCTGGCTGACTTGTACTTGTCTTAAACGACCATGCCCCGTTTTGTCCTGAAACCTAGATGACTGAAAGGGCCATAGCTCAGTGGTTAGCGCTATGCTGCTGATCCAGTGAAAACAAAGCTACCGTGGATTCAACTCCTTATAGAGACAGCGTGAAGGACCGTTTTCAGTGTTTCTGAGTGAACACTTGTGCAGACTCATAAACTGCCTGTCTCACTTTATAAACAGTTCGCACTAACATCGTTGCATTAGTCAGATAAACACCTCATGTCCTAACGAAGGACTAACGACCGGTGGCATGCATAGGGATAACGCTTAATAGCAGCAGAAAAATAAAACTGCCGATTGTGGCTGCTCCAGCTGGGAGAAGTCTGACTAGGTGGTTTAAAACATTATGGTCTATCCC
>CAUZXP010000489.1:15000-17427 GCA_963584105.1 Alviniconcha strummeri | reverse complement strand
AGAAGAAACACATAGCTGCACATGCTCTTTGTGCTGCAATAGTAAACAGGCGCGACGTGGAATGTTAAACAGATTTTCCAGACTGGTTGTCTGTGGCGAACACAACGCATCGGATCCTCGGAGACCCGTCAAGGTATTTGGTCCAGGATCTGAGATCAGGACGACACTCGCGCGCGCGTTTGGTCAAATTTCACGCCAGTTGCGTGGAATGGCGACGCTAGAGACGCTCAACTTCTGTAACAAGGCCTTGAAGGACCTACCCGTGGACCCGAATCCAGACAATCGGCAGAGACAAGTCTCGGGAGCATGCTTTTCGAAGGTACGAGAGGTCGTGTCCTTGTGCAGTTGTGGTATAAAGAGGCATACAATTTAAGACTAAAGAGAATCATAGTTCAGGAGCTGTGTGAGAGTCGAGGTGGCCGTCCTGGGCTGTCCGTCCTAACGAGCCTTATGGTTTCCGTGGACGTAAAGATTTATTGAACCGTGCTTCGGCATTGGTCACAACTTGTCCCTAATATGTCAACTGACATCTGAGGACATTAACTTAAGCATCATTTCATCATCATCAGACTAAAGAGCTATATATATATATAGATCTATACGTGCGGCATAGTTCAGGAGCTGTATGAGAGTCGAGGTGGCCCCTGTCCGTCCTAACGAGCCTTCTGGTTTCCGTGGACGTAAAGCTATATTGAACCATGCTTCGGCCTTGGTTTCAGCTTGTCCCTAATATGTCAACCGGACACCCGAGGACATTAAGCAACACTACAGCAGAGCTATGTGCCATGTGGGCAATAGTGCACATGTGTCTAAAACTGAAAATTGTTGGCAAAGTGTTAAGTGTAAAACTAAAAGTTGTTGGCATACTGGTAAGTGTAAAACTAAAAGTTGTTGGCACAGTGTTACATTACAGTTAAGTGTAAAACTGAAAGTTGTTGGAAAAGTGGTAAACTGTGTAAAACTGAAAGTTGTTGGCATAGTGTTAAGGGTAAAACAAAACTAAAAGTTGTTGTCATAGTGTTATTACTGTTAAGTGTAAAACTGACAGTTGTTGCCAGAATGTTAAGTGTGAAAGTACTGAAACTGAAAGTTGTTGGCAAAGTGTTAAGTCACAGCCGTTTTAATGTTTCAGTGCACGGCTGTTCCCAGATGCCTCTTTAGTTAGAGCCAGTGCCCGAGAATCTAGGTCAGCTACACAGGTGGCCTCACTTGAGATATCCGATAGCTGAGCAGTCCGGCCACAGACACGCTACTGCTGCCAGCAGTAAATTATAGCAGCCGTCTTTCACCCCCTCCCTTTCCCAGTGCAATCTCACCACAGAGTTGTACAGCAGACCATTGAAAAGTTCTTATTTTGAAGTTTACACAGACACCAAATACGTTTGGTACAATAGTTTTAGTTTTCATGCAGCAACAAAACCATTTCATGCAAAAATCACACAAAACATCACATTGTGCACAGTACACACAAAAAAAGTACGAAACGTATGCGATTATTGTGAGGTGCTGCTTTTTTTCTGAACAAAACAACATATATACATCACAACATTAATATATCTGCTACAGGAAGCACTCATTTAAAATCAGGCCCAACTCTCAAAGAAAAACTCACAGGGGGTGTAAACTGAGTATACCATTTTGGCAAGAGGGCCTTTCATGCAAACTATGAAAATGTGCACAGTACACACATAAAACGTACAAAACAAAGCAACATTGAAAAACAGCAAACATGCATCACAACATCAATATGTTCACTACTGGAAACACTCACTTAAAATACAGAAAGCACCGTGTACACACTCAGCAGCCCACAAGTTAAAAATTAGAAGCAGCCCGCTAGTACTGACCACTGCTGGTACTGACCTAGATTCCACTGATAGAGCAGCTATGGGGAGGGGGGGGGGGGCTAAAAATAGCTCAGCCAGTAAGCGGCTAAAGCGCCGGATTTTAAGCCTGTGGAACAGCCCTGAGTAGGAAGTGTTGGACAAAGTCACAAGACAGTGTCCACAAACCACAACCTTTTTGAAGAGAAAGGAGAACCAAAGTGGTATCGAACTGAGGTCCTTCTGCTTAACAGCCTAATGCCTTAAACTGCTAGGCCAGACCAGCTCATGAATAATTATAAGACAAAGAGCCTACATTTCATTTTTCAGTGTGTAACTGTTGTTCAGGTGTTGTTTTGTTTGAAAAGGGGGATTACCCTGAAAAGCTGCATGTTGTATAATAATAATAATGATGAATACTTAGACTCTTACTGAGTCTTAGAGCGACTAACCCGCACAGGCCCGAAGCGCTTACACATTCTTTACAAATACATGTTGTCAAAATGTAATGCATACAACGTGAATGCACACACACACACACACACACACACACACACACACACACACACACACACACACACACACACTATAAAATATATTGTTA
>CAUZXP010000489.1:0-12500 GCA_963584105.1 Alviniconcha strummeri | reverse complement strand
CCTTGAGTGAAACATCCCGCCACCTCATGTCCTTGAGTGAAACATCCCGCCATCCTTGAGTGAAACATCCCGCCACCTCATGTCCTTGAGTGAAACATCCCGCCATCCTTGAGTGAAACATCCCGCCACCTCATGTCCTTGAGTGAAACGTCCCGCCATCCTTGAGTGAAACATCCCGCCACCTCATGTCCTTGAGTGAAACGTCCCGCCATCCTTGAGTGAAACATCCCGCCACCTCATGTCCTTGAGTGAAACGTCCCGCCATCCTTGAGTGAAACATCCCGCCACCTCATGTCCTTGAGTGAAACGTCCCGCCATCCTTGAGTGAAACATCCCGCCACCTCATGTCCTTGAGTGAAACATCCCGCCATCCTTGAGTGAAACATCCCGCCACCTCATGTCCTTGAGTGAAACATCCCGCCATCCTTGAGTGAAACATCCCGCCACCTCATGTCCTTGAGTGAAACATCCCGCCATCCTTGAGTGAAACATCCCGCCACCTCATGTCCTTGAGTGAAACGTCCCGCCATCCTTGAGTGAAACATCCCGCCACCTCATGTCCTTGAGTGAAACATCCCGCCATCCTTGTAGTGTGTTCCCATTGAAATACCTTCAGCTCTCAGGAGTATTCTCTGTACCGTGTAATACCAGCAGCATCCTCGGCAAATATGTTACGAACACACCGCAGCAAGTGCAGAGTAAGCAACTTGGTGTTTTATGCCCAGTCAACCAGGACAGTTATAAATATCAGGGCAAGAGCAAGAGTGGAAGAGGGGGGCGGGGATAGCTCAGTGGTTAGAGCGCCGGACTCGTGATTGAAAGGTCGCGGGTTCGAATCCCTGCTGGAACGGCGGGAGAATTTTCTTCTCCAGGGTCGACTTTCTGTGCTGACTCTTATTTCAGTATCCGTTCCACCCCCGTGTTACCACAGTAGCACGTAAAAAATCCCGGTCATTCTGCCAAAAGTGCAGGTGGCAGGTTACAGCGAAACACGCATACACCTTACGTAGGTGGCTTTTATTGAACCGTGCTTCGGCATTGGTCACAACTTGTCCCTAATATGTCAACTGACATCTGAGGACATTAAGCATCAACTCATCATCAAGAGTGGAAGAAGGTAACAAGTACAATGGCCAACAGACTGAAACCAGTGTGATTCTGCAAAGAAACAATATGCACTTAGACATTCATGCACTGGACAAAGATTCTAATGTTAAGAAATTAATATGTGCAGCGCAGATAAAGTGCTGAATAAAAAAAAATTGTGTCTGTCTTTTTCCTCAAAACTCAATTTTTTTTAATTACTACTAGCTTTTAACAGGTCATTATGACGTACTTTTTCCTGAAAACTCTTTTTTTTTTTAGTTACTAGCTTTTAAGTGGTCACCATGACGTACTTATCTGCTGCTGGTTTTCAACTGTAATTGTGTTTTCATTGTGATTGCAATAACTGGTTACAGATACTTGAAAAGACTGACTCAACACTGTGGTCCAGGTAGCTGGGACAAGGTGGATAACTGCTCTGTGATCCCCTATTTTAAATTTATTTTTACAATATATTGCACTTTGTTATCAGTCGACTCAATTTGTCATACAGGTTTATGGAAGGGGTAGTTAACAAGTGGGAGAGCAATGGCTGATGTGCTGTTTCTTTGGTCAATTGTGCGTTCATGTCTTTGTGATCAGTTTGCCATACCAGTATTTGGAAGGGGTACTTAACAAGTGGGAGAGCAATGGCTGATGTGCTGTTTCTTTGGTCAATTGTGCGTTCATGCCTTTGTGATCAATTTGCCATACCGGTATTTGGAAGGGGTAGTTAACAAGGTGGCAGAGCAAAGGCTGATATGCTGCATTCATGTCTTTGTGATCAGTTTGCCATACAGGTATTTGGAAGTGATACAGCTAACAGGGTGGTGGAGTGCTTGGGGGTCCGCTCTTTCGTTGTTAAATCACACTTTCATATAATGCTCTAGAGCTGTGGGATCAATTTACCATACAGGTATTTGGAAGGGTTACGGCTATGTTTGGGGGGATGGGGTGGCAACAGTGCTAGTGATCCACTCTTTCTTTATTAAACCACACCTTTGTATATAGTTCTCTGGGTTCAGTTTGTCATTATTTATGTATTTGGAGAGGTGGTTGGTAAGGTGGCAGCTAGATATAAGGTGGTCTGATGTTTTTGTTGTTGTTGTTGGTAACTTGCACTTTGTAGTCTGTGCGGCCGATTTGTCATGCAAGTATTTGGGAGAGGTGGTTAAGAAGAAGAGAGAGCATTAGATGTCTTCTGTGTCTTTGATAAGTTGCAGTTTGTAGCCTCTGTGGAAGATTTGCCATGCAGGTACTAGCTAGAAGTGGTTAACAAGGTAGGAGAGCTTTAGACGTCTGCTATGTCTTTGGTAAGTTGCACTTTCTAGTCTGTATGGTCAGTTTGTCATGCAGGTACTTGGAATATGTGGTTAACAAGATAGGAGAGCATTAGCTGTCTGATCTGTTTTTGAGCTGCACTTTGCAGCCTGTGTGGTGAATTTGTTATCCAGGTACCTGGGAGAGGTGGTTAACAAGATAGCATTAGGAGAGCATTAGATGTCTTATCTGTCTTTGAGCTGCACGTTGCAGCCTGTGTGGTGAATTTGTCATGCAGGTACCTGGGAGAGGTGGTCAACAAGATAACATTAGAGAGCATTAAATGTTTCTGAGTTGCACGTTGCAGCCTGTGTGGTGAATTTGTCATGCAGGTACCTGGGAGAGGTGGTCAACAAGATAACATTAGAGAGCATTAGACATTTCTGAGTTGCACGTTGCAGCCTGTGTGGTGAATTTGTCATGCAGGTACCTGGGAGAGGTGGTCAACAAGAAGGGAGAGCGCTGGGAAATCCAGGTGAAAGGGGCGGGACTCACGCCATATTCCCGGCAGGCTGATGGGCGGAAAGTGCTGCGCAGCAGCATCCGGGAATTTCTCTGCAGCGAGGTAAAACTGCATGAAGAATTAGTTCCTGGATTCCAGCAACCCATCAGCCCTATACTGGTTATAGGGTCACCTCATGACAAATCACGTGCTCAAACTGTTTTGTAAATGCCAGTTCGAAACAGAAGTCAAAAGCTGGATCACAGTTCTGGACATGACACAGTCAATAGAAAGTGCAACCAAGTCAAAAAGAGTCAATAATAAGCGTTATGTTGATATAATTTACACTTCAGGGAAGTACATACAACTGACAGAAGTATCATATTTTGTAAACAGTATGCTAATATTCCAAACAGTATGCACCATGTGGATTCAGGATAGGCAAGAAAGATCTTTGAAATTACAAACATGTTTGATTCACTGTTACAGAACACAATCACTACGGAACACAATCACACATATTTTGGAGCCTATTAAATACATTTTATATTTCGCAGGCATTCAGTTGTGACAACAAGCAGGGTTGTCTATTTTATTCTGCAGGCCAACTCAGGGAAACTGCTCCAGCCAAAACTAATGCAGTTAAAATGTGGGGAGAGAGTTTAGAAAAAAATGAAGGTGAATGGACTAGGAAGGCATACAGGACAAGGAGGAAATTTCTGGCAGTGGATAAAGCATGCATGACTATATTCTGACCCAAACACATAAAAGGTTCAAAAGAATGCTTATTGACTAGGCCACAAACATGTAACCTGCAAATTCTTGGGGTAATCTCCTTTGTGAAGCTGCAAAATGATACTTAAAAGTTAAATGGCTAAAAACAATGAAAAATGAGAAGCAAAACATCATTTTTGGTTGAGGTTGAGCTATTTAAAAATCTTTTTTTTTTTAAACAGCCTAGCTCAACCTCAACCAAAAACAAAAAGTTATTTCGCTTCTCATCTCAGTTTTCATTGTTTTTGACCATTTAACTGTTGTTTAAGTGTCATTTTGTAGCTTGACAAAGGGATTACCCTGAATATTTGTATCAGTATCCAGGTCTTTTATTCATGGTTGCACTGTTTTAATTGATTCTTACCCCAAGTTCTGCAATGCCTTACACCACAAGGAGATTCAGAGGTCTTCCATGGATTCTTCCAAACACCTTTTCTGCAATGATCAAATCGTCTTTCTCATTATTCACAGGTCATATTTTGTGTCTGCTACCATGCGTTTTCTGTCAGCAGAATTCTGTTCTCAGTCAACATTGTCTCCTTACTCTGAATGTTCAAGCGATTGAAAATGATGCTGTAAAATGGGCATGATCATTATCATGCTGTAAAATGGGCATGATCATAATCATTATCATGCTGTAAAATGGGTGTGATCATGATCATTATCATGCTGTAAAATGGGCTTGGTCATTATCATGCTGTAAAATGGGCATGATCATTATCATGCTGTAAAATGGGCATGGTCATGATCATTATCGTGCTGTAAAATGGGCGTGATCATGGTCATTATCATGCTGTAAAATGGGCGTGGTCATGGTCATTATCAGGCTGTAAAATGGGCGTGATCATGATCATTATCATGCTGTAAAATGGGCTTGATCATTATCATGCTGTAAAATGGGCATGATCATTATCATGCTGTAAAATGGGCATGATCATTATCATGCTGTAAAATGGGAGTGATCATGGTCATCATGCTATAAAATGGGCATGATCATGACCATTATCATGCTGTAAAATGGGCATGATCATTACCATGCTGTAAAATGGTCTTGATCATGATCATTATCATGCTGTAAAATGGGAGTGATCATGGTCATTATCATGCTGTAAAATGGGTGTGATCATGGTCATTATCATGCTGTAAAATGGGTGTGGTCATGGTCATTATCATGCTGTAAAACGGACATGATCATGATCATTAACATCACTGTCAGCATGATCTTCATCATCATTGTCATCATTGCATATTTACAGTTACAGGCCATGGTGATGCACTGACTACCGTGACATCCCCAAAACATAAGCAGGCACTTGTGTGAATACCTGCATGCCTTTGTTTCTACATTTGCCAAGTGTTTTCCCTTAGCAGTCTCTTTACCCTGAAAGTCCAGTGGATGACAGTTATGCCAGGCAACCATTGTTATCACCACCATCATCTGCATCACCTGCATTCTCTGCCTCCTCCTCCTCATCATCATCACTGTCATTATTGCGTCATCAACATTGTCATCATCAGCATGCCTTTACAATGACAGACCGTGCATCACCAGCCTCCTCCTCCTCACTGTCATCATTGCATCATCAGCATCATCATCATTAGCATTGATGTCATCATCATCACTGTCATAATCATTAGCACCATCAGCATCATCGTCATTATCAGCATCGCCATTAGCAGCATCGTCATGAACAGCATCATCATCACCATTGTTGTCATCATCATCATAGCATTGTTATCAGCAGCAGCATTGTCATCATCATCATCAGCAGCAGCATCAACATCATCATCAGCAGCCTCCTCCTCATCAGCATTGTCATCATCAGCATCGTCATCATTAGCATCGTCATCATCAGCATCGTCACCATCAGCATGCCTTTACACTGACAGGCCATGCATCACCTTGGCATCCCCACCACCCGAGCTGGCACCTGCGTGACCTCGGACACCACCGTGGTGCGTGACATCTTCTACAACGGAAACCCCAAGGAGGAGAGGTGTACCATTGTTCTGCGCATCGCCCAGACGTTCATCAGGTGGGAAGGATAATTGGGATTAGCGTTTCTAAGGAGGATTAAATGCATAGTATTGCCTTGGTAGGGATCACAGGGCCAGGGTTTGTAAAGAGGATTAAATGCATAGTATTGTCGTGGTAAGGATCAGAGGGGCATTGTTTTTAAGGGGGATCACGGGAAGGGGGGACTGGGGGAGTCTTGATAGGGATGAACAGGGCAATGTTTCTAAGGGGTGGTGTTTCTGAGGAGGATCTAAGTTTTTGTTTTGTTTTGAGGAACACCAAAGGGGTGGTGTTTTTGAGGAGGATAAAAGGGGTGGTGTTTTGGGGGAGGATAAAAGGGGGGAGGGGGTCTTGATTAGTGTTTTGAGGAGGATCAAATTCAAAAGGGTGGTGTTTTTGAGGAGGATCAAAGGTGGGGGGTTAGAATGGAGAGGGAGAGGCTGTTATTACTGTTAACGTTGATGGATTTGTTTAGCATGTTTCATGTATGATTCTATGAAAGTGAGGTAGAATATATACTGGAAAATATGTTGGAGTATAAATTATAACATGCCATGTTACATTGCTAGCCACCTATCACTGCCTGCCTTGACACCGGCAATGACATGGTTCACACCCTTCTGATAAGTGCTTTGTAACACCTGGCCCTTGTAATAAGTACTTGGTAATGCGTGGCCCTTGTGATAAGTACTTGGTAACACCTGGCCCTTGTGATAAGTACTTGGTAATGCATGGCCCTTGTGATAAGTACTTGGTAACACCTGGCCCTTGTGATAAGTACATTGTAACACCTGGCCTTTGTGATAAGTACTTGGTGACACCTGGCCCTTGTGATAAGTGCTTTGTAACACCTGACCCTTGTGATAAGTACTTCATAACACCTGGTCCTTGTGATAAGTACTTTGTAACACCTGTCCTTTGTGATAAGTACTTGAGAGTATACCCTTTCTCTGGCCTGTGGAATCTTTAACAGTTGTTTTGTGTTTAGGTTCGTTTTGTTTGAGATGATGCCTGTATTGATACAGAGTGTTAGTGTGTTGTCCTGCGCCTTGGTTCGGTCCATTTGATAATGCTGTCACGGTTCCAGTGGTGGTTTTGAGTCTGGGTTTGGCTCACCTGCAGCTTTGCCCAGCATACACCTTACATATGTAGCTTTGCATGAAGTGACATGGTGCATGGTTGTATGGTGTACACAGAACGCGCTGCGACGGCAGCAGTTTCATGTGGCACCAGCCATGCCAGTGCTGTAAGTACACCACTTCGGTGGATATTGAAAAAAGAATGTGCTATAAAAAGCTATTGACTCATGTAGAATCACAATGCCAGTGCAGTGAGTCTGCTGAAGAGTGGAGAATAGTGCTACATGAAAGCAGTCAACATCATCACTCGCTTTGGCAATGCAGCGTTGGTTCTCTGTGTGCAGGTTTGGTTCATTTGAGATTTTCAAGCCAGCGGATGAGAATACGGGACGGCAGGGGCCCAGCGTAGGACGTGTAGACATTCTCCACCAGCTCCTAGACTACACCATCTCCACGTTTTACCCTCAGGTAAACTGACAGTTATATTGTTCCCACCACTGGACTACACCATCTCCACGTTTTACCCTCAGGTAAACTGACAGTTATATTGTTCCCCCCACTAGACTATACCATCTCCACGTTTTACCCTCAGGTAACTGACAGTTATATTGTTCCCTCCACTAGACTACACCATCTCCACGTTTTACCCTCAGGTAAACTGACAGTTATACTGCCCCCCCCCCCTGACTACACCATCTCCATATTTTAACCTCGAGTAACTGACAGTTATACTGCCCCCCAACTCCCTGCCCCCTACTAGAGTACACCATCTCCACCTTTTAACCTCAGGTAACTGACAGTTATATTGGTCCCCCCCCCCCCCCCCCCCCACACCACCACCACTACCACACCCTTGACACAATATTGTACAAAGACATCTTTGTTTCTGCATATTAGTTTTGTTACTGTGTCAGCTTTGATGATGATGATGATGATGATGATGATGACATGGATTATGGGAAATCAGAGGAGGAGCATGACAATGACAGTGATGATGATGATGCTGATGATGATGATGATGATGATGACATGGATTATGGGAAATCAGAATCAGAGGAGGAGCATGTCAATGACAATGACAGTGATGATGATGATGATAATGGTGACATGGATTATGGGAAATCAGAATCAGAGGAGGAGCATGATAATGAGAATGACAGTGAATGAGATGATGATGATGATGATGATGATGATGACATGGATTATGGGAAATCAGAATCAGAGGAGGAGCATGACAATGAATGAGTGATGATGATGATGATGATGATGATGATGATGATGATGATAATGGTGACATATGGATTATGGGAAATCAGAATCAGAGGAGGAGCATGACAATGACAGTGAATGAGTGATGATGATGATGATGATGATGATAATGGTGACATATGGATTATGGGAAATCAGAATCAGAGGAGGAGCATGACAATGAGAATGACAATGATGATGATGATGATGATAATGGTGACATATGGATTATGGAAAATCAGGATCAGAGGAGGAGCATGACAATGATGATGACAGTGATGATGATAATGATGAAAAGGTATTCTGAATAAGAGAATGAGGGTAAGAATAATGGTGACAATGATGATAACAGCGATTATGATAATGATGATGATGATGGAGAAAAGGAACTCAGACTCAGAGGATGAGGGTGATTAACAGATGTAAAGGACCTAGGATGTTGATGATCTTTTGGAGGCTGTTGGTGTCGGTGATGAGGATGGGAACAGACTGATAACAGTGATGATGACGATGTGCAGATCTGGCAGCAGTACGAAAATGGGGACAGGCAGGAAATATATGTGGCCATGTTTGGCGAAGTGGTGCGTCGCACAGCTCGACTTGTGGCCGACTGGCAGTGTGTGGGATGGTGTCACGGGTAGGAATACAAAGACCTCTGCTTCTTGCCCTCCAACTGTCCTCTACTCCACCACTTAATCTTTCTCTCTCATTTTGTCTCTATCTCTCTGTCCCTGTCTACCTCTTTCTCTCTCTGTCTCTGTCTCTGTGTCTCTGTCTGTCTGCCTGTCAATGTCCTCTCCTCCACCACTCTCTCTCTCCCTCTGTTTGTCTGTCTCTGTCTCTCTCTTTCGCTCTGTCTGTCTGTCTGTGTTGCTCTATGTCCGTCTGTCTGTCTCTCTCGCTCTCTGTCGCTCTCTGTCTCTGTATCTCTCTCTCTCTGTGACTAGTCTACGTATTCCCACTGACTTCGCTGTTCCTGTCTGTTTATTATTATTAATAGTGGTAGTATTATATTTTACTTGTTTGTCTAATTATTGTTTATCCTGTTTGAATATTAATCAAGCTTGCAAAGTTTATTGTCGTTTTTTCTCTCTCGCTCTTTTTTTATTTATTTTTATACTTAATCAGTAGTTAGCAAGGACTAGTTGTTAGGTCTAAGTGAACCCAGACTACAATTCTTGGAAAATAAACTTTTCGAGTATGAGGAATGACAAGTTTTTAGAAGTTTCATGAGCTTGAGCAGATTCAGATTGTAAACTTTTTTCTTTTTTTTTAGAGAGAGAGATGCTGGTACTAGTAGCAGAAAGCTTGCTTACTGACTGATGTACATCAGAACTGAAATGCTGGTAGTAGGGCTCAAGGAAAATTCAGAAATAGACTTGACATGACAGGTTTTTAGAAGTTTGTTTCAGCCTTTTTTTTTTTTTTTTGTCATGTTGATATTGATGTATGCATTTATAATGCTTGTGCTTTTTTTGATTGTCGAGTGGATTTTGATGTTGATAATGTACAGCGCTGCGAGTTCATAATTTTTTACAGGGTACAGCGCTGTTATATAAGAGTTATTATTAAGTTGAAAGAGAGAGAAATGTAATGAACTGGGTTACATTTAATTAGGCATGTGTTTACATATGTATTTGTGATGATCAGCATTCTTCAGTCACAGTTCATTGAGAAAGGTTTCAAGAAAGCCGAAAATTCTGAACAGAATGTGTTACTGCTGGTTTTATTTACACTAGATTGTTATTAAGTTGCTGAAGAGCTTGAACAGATTTAGATTATATATATATTTTCAAGAATAGAAAGTCAGTAGGACACTTATTATTTTAGAATTGCAACGCTGATGGGGCCAGGAAGCTAACTTATCTCTGTTCCCTTTTGTTGTGTGTGCATGTGGTCAGGGTGTTGAACACAGACAACATGAGCATCGTGGGTGTAACCATTGACTATGGGCCTTTTGGTTTCATGGACAAGTATGATCCCAAGTTCATTTGCAATGGATCAGGTTTGTATAAAGTTCTCTCTCTCTCTCTCTCTCTCTCTCTCTCTCTCTCTCTCTCTCTCTCTCTCTCTCTCTCTCAGTTGATGAAAAGAGGGTTGTATTGTGTGTATGCGCATCTGTGTGTTTGTGTGTGCGTGTGTGTGTGTGTGTCTGTGTATTTGTTTTTCCGTATAATACTTCATGTAGATCGTTTTGGTAGGACTGTGCTCTACATGTGCATAGAATATCATATTTAAGTTAATGTGTATCATGGGAGCACTCAGGGCATTGATCAGTGGATAATAAATGTACATTATTACTATTATTATCATCATCATAATGTTTTGTGAACAGATGATGGTGGGCGCTACTCGTTCGAAAGCCAGCCAGAAATCTGCAAGTGGAACTGCAGGAAGCTGGCCGAGGCCATACAGGATGCTGTCCCTTTGGAGAAGACGACGCCAGAGCTGGAGCAGTTTGATGAGGAGTTCAGCAAGCACTACACCTCCAAGATGAGGAGAAAGGTGTCACCTTTCAGTCATTTAACCCTTTCCCTGCCTGCAGGATGTCATGTGCTCCCAGTGGACCCTTAACCCTTTGCCTGCCTTTAGGATGTCATGCTCCCACTTGACACTTAACTCTTTGCCTGCCTGTAGGATGTTTTATGCTCCCAGTGAGTCACTTAACCCTTTGTCTGCCTTTAGGATGTCATATGCTTCCGCTGGACACTTAACCCTTTACCTGCCTGCCTGTTGATTGCTCCCAATGAGTCACTTAACCCTTTCCCTGCCTTTAGGATGTCATATGCTTCCGCTGGACACTTAACCCTTTACCTGCCTGCCTGTTGATTGCTCCCAATGAGTCACTTAACCCTTTCCCTGCCTTTAGGATGTTATATGCTTCCAGTGGACATTTAACCCTTTGCCTGCCTGTAGGATGTCATATGCTCCCAGTGGACATTTAACCCTTTGCCTGCCTGTAGGATGTCATATGCTCCCAGTGGACACTTAACCCTTTGCCTGCCTGTAGGATGTGATTTGCTCCCAGTGGACACTTAACCCTTTGCTTGCCCTCGTAGGATGCCATATGCTCTCAGTGAGTCACTTAACCCTTTGCCTGCCTTTAGGATGTCATATGCTTCCACTGGACACTTAACCTTTTGCCTGCCTGCATGTTTTATGCTCCCAATGAGTCACTTAACCCTTTGCCTGCCTGTAGGACATCATATGCTCCCAATGGAAACTTAACCCTTTGCCTGTCTGTAGGAACGTCATATGCTCCCAGTGGACACTTAACCCTTTGCGTGCTTTTAGGATTTGTATGCTTCCACTGGACACTTAACCCTTTGCCTGCCTGCATGTTTTATGCTCCCAATGAGTCACTTAACCCTTTGCCTGCCTGTAGGATGTTGTATGCTCCCGGTGGGTCGTAGGACTCTTCCCCCCCCACCCCGCCACCCCCGTCGGATTTGCTCTGTTTAAGGTCTTCCAGATCCCAATGTAAAGCCTCAACAATTCATTACTTGCTTGTTTGTTTATTTTTCCACACTTTGAGCTGAGACTCAGAAACTTTGCAAATATCTACATGTGCCTGTTTTGCATGGATGGTCTTTCATCAAAAGATAAATATAATACCTGACAAATGGCCATCTGTTAATCTACTCCCATATACTACCTGACAAATGACCGTCTGTTAATCTACATCCACTCTCAATTGTCCATGATTCATTGAACCCCAAGAGTGGTCATTTTAGCAATTTAGACCAACTTGACTGAATATGAACAAAATTAGCTTCCTTTTAATGAAACAATAACGTGTTTTGATCTGTTTTGTCCTTGTGCTAGATTATCATAAGTGTGTGTGTGACTCTGTGTGTGTGAGTGATTGTGTGTGTGTGTGTCCTACGACACCACAGTCAGTTTTGACACTCACCAGTGATGTTCTTCTGTTCGACAGCTTGGACTGCTGAAGAAAGCGTTCGCTGAAGACAAGTGAGTAATTCCATCTGGCATTTAGTTACTTCTGTGTTCCCAGTGGACACTTCTGTGTTCCATGCAAAGGTAAAACATGGTGCCAATACCACACATAAATTACACACCAACAAAGAAACCATTTCTACACATATAAAAGATTCACAGTTTAAGAGTGTGCACTGCAAAGGTCAAACATGGTGCCAATACCACACATAAAGTACAAACCAACACAGAAACCATTTCTACATGTATAAAAGATTGACAGTTTAAGAGTGTGCTGTGCAAAGGTCAAACATGGTGCCAGCACCACACATAAATTACAAACCAACACAGAAACAGTACTGACATGTATAAAAGATTGACAGTTTAAGAGTGTGCGATGCAAAGGTCAAACATGGTGCCAATACCACACATAAAGTACAAACCAACAAAGAAACAATTTCTACACGTATAAAAGATTCACAGTTTAAGAGTGTGCAGTGCAAAGGTAAAACATGGTGCCAATACCACACATAAAGTACAAACCAACACAGAAACCATTTCTACACGTATAAAAGATTCACAGCTTAAGAGTGTGCGATGC
>CAUZXP010000488.1:157851-171708 GCA_963584105.1 Alviniconcha strummeri | reverse complement strand
CAGTTGCTTACTCGTACTTATAATTATTATGTTTGTGGTACAGTCGTGCTTATTTGTGTTTGTGGTACAGCAAGGTCTGGCTGTTAGATAGGTCCAAAGGGACCTAACTCTACTATCCTTGAGTTTTAAAGTTTTCGAGTTCGAGTTCTGGTTCGAGTTCTCTCTCTCTCTCGCCCTCTCAAGACAGCTTGCCCAACAAACATCGTACGTCATTCGTGTGCAAAAGCAATACTCTCTGTCTCTCTTTTTGACCTATTTACTTTAGTCTCTTAATTAACGACCTTCTATTACATGTGCAAAATCATTGCGTCATGTTGGCAGATGACACAGCACTGCACCCATCTGGGAAATATATTTTATGTCTATGCAGGACAGCATAGATCAGGTATTCAACTGGTGTGACAATAATCATATGGTCGTCAATTCGATCAAGACCAAGTCTATGGCAAGCGCTACCAGACAAAAACACCAGCTGTCACCCGTACCGCTCGATCTTGTTCTACTCATGGCGAAAATTGATCAAGTGTCGGCACACCGTCTTTTATGTGTTATAAAGCAATTAAACTTCGTTGGGACAATGAGTCTCAAGACGAGTCTTCCTTCTGTAAAAACTTAAGTAGGTTGTAGACATCGACACCAGGAAACCGTTCTTTCATGCCCACATTAAAGCTCAGATTAATTATGCATTAGTCGTGTGGGGCGGAAGTAGCGATGTTCAAAAAGAGATTTGACACACTGTACAGAAGAGCTGTAACGTTAATTTTTCCAGATACAACTCTAACTCCTAACCAGACATTTAACAAGAATGAGGATAATCAGCATACACAAACAAATGGAATGCAACAAGGATCTGTTCATGTACAGAGTCATTAACAATGAGACTCCAGAATTTATATCTAACATGTACACACCACCTCCCTCACGCTGTTTCAACTCTAGGGACTATCAGCTCCATTTGCCTAGGCCAAGGATAGACATATTCAAAAGAGGTATAGCCTTCTCTGCTGCCGTTCTGTATAACAAACTACCTCCGATAGTCAGATCTTATCACTCGCTCAGCTGATTTAATCGGAAACTTCGTGTACATTTTGAGGCAGTTACAAAGAGTGGATTAAAATTGCGACCGAAAACTGCTAGAGAGAGAGAGAGAGAGAGAGAGAGAGAGAGAGAGAGAGAGAGAGAGAGAGAGAGAGAGAGAGAGAGAGAGAGAGAGAGAGAGAGAGAGAGACAGACAGACAGACAGACAGACAGACAGACAGACAGACAGACAGACAGAGACAGACAGACAGAGACAGACAGACAGACAGACAGACAGACAGACAGACAAAACGAGAGAGAGACAAAGCGGTTTTCGAGTGATTGGCATTGTCATTGCAGTGATTGGTCATCTGAGTGTGTGTGTGTGTGTGTGTGTGTGTGTGTGTGTGTGTGTGTGTGTGTGTGTGTGTGTGTGTGTGTGTGTGTGTGAGTGTGCACATATGTGTGTGTGTGTGTGTGGGGAGGGGGGGGTGTTTGTGTGTGCGTGTGTGTGAGACGTAAGCCTAAATGCCCAATTTGAATAAATTCAGAATTTAAACAAACTGCACGATGGCGCATATATGCCTGACCGTAGTGCAGTTCTGTATTTCCGTTTTCTGCCTCTCTGTCGCCCCCTCTCTCTGCCCTTTTATTTTATTCAGGTGATGCTGAGCGGTTGACAAAGACATTCACATCCAGTTGCTAAGTAACATTGTTTCTATATGTCTTTCACTCTATTGTCTGACTTTCCTTCTCTTTTTTTTCCCCTCCACCCTTTTCCCCCCTTTTCCTTCTCCTTTTTCTAGGACTCTGTTATTGTGCATAGTTTCTACAGACACCAGCCAGAAACTGTTCAAACTCTGGGTCTCATTAACTTTAGGTATTGCACAGAAGATGAGATACGACAAACGGAAAGTTTCTTCCCCATCTAGAACGTACGATTTTGTTACCGAAGCTGGGCCAGCTGTACTTGTCTCATTTGAAGCCACGTTTTCGTAGACCTGAGTGGTGCTCGGATCTGATTGCCAGGAAACAGATTTCGGTAGTTCCGGACTGGGCTGAGCTGAACTCACGGAGGGAGAACTGGTGGGTTGAGATGCATTTTCTTGGGCCTTTTCTCGTGCAGCGGGGCTGTAAAATACATATGGCAAACGTAAACAGCCTTTAGCTTTCACGCACGTTGAACGCAATTTTATCGTCGAATAGATAAATACCTTCTGTTGCTGTTGTTGTTGTTCCGATTTTTCTTCATCTTTAGAATAAATTTTCCTTGTAATTTGTTTTATGTCTCACCCCTCTAAGTTCAAGAAGAACGTTTACGTGTAGGGTGTCAAGTCAACACACTGTATGATCACGTGTAAGTAGCAAATAAGCTTAGAAAAGGGATGGAAACAGGACCCCGAAATATATTTTTTCCGATGACAGCCAGAGGACAAACGCTCATCTTATTTCAGGTCAACAGATTGTATGCTCAGTGCTTAAAGGGGCTAGGGTGTTTAGTCATCATACTGTATGATGAGTGCTTAAAGGGGCTAGGGTGTCTAGTCATCATACTGTATGATCAGTGCTTAAACGAGCTAGGATGTCAAGTCCACACACAGTATGCTCAGTGTTTAAAGGAGATAGGAAGTCAAGTCTACAAACTGTATGCTCAGTGCTTAAAGGAGCTAGGATATCAGGTCGACACACAGTATACTCAGTGCTTAAAGGAGCTAGGATGTCAAGTCAATGCACTGAATGCTTAGCGCTTAAAGGAGCTAGAAGTGAATTCGACACATTGTATGCTCAATACTTAAACCAGCTAGGACGTCAAGTCGACACACTGTTTGTTGCAGTGCTTAAAGGAGCTACGATGTCAAGTCGAACACTTGATGTCTCAGAGCGAGGTCAGTCCTTTTGAAAGCCAAGCTAAGCGCAATCGAACGTGGTCACCACATGGATGAGTGACCATTACGTGCTAAGATCTGCGCCCTCCTCGACTTTTCTCCGGAGTCCAATACTATAAAGATTCTACAGGAGGTCCTTCGAATGTGACCGAAGTTCCTCCATGTGTGTACGCACATGCAAAAAGACCACACGCATACGTTAAAGACCCCGTAGTCCATGTCAGAGTTCGGTGGATTATGAAAGCACAGAACAACCCAGCATTGGCCATAATCGTCAGTCTTCAAGATGTTGAAATTGGAGACCATATGGAAGAATAAGGAGAGGTCGTCTTCGGCAAACCCATCGTTAGAACTAAGAAACAGTGTTTCATGATTTCGAGTAGAGTAAATATCTACCGCTGATTTACATGGAAAAGAGCTTGACATTTGTCTTGTCTAATTAAAAATAGAATCAGTTTTCATTTCATGTGTGCTTGAAAGGTTTTGAATGGTTTTGACTTCTCTACAAGCGACCCGATCGTCTGCAAAGAGTCAGACGTTCGCTTGAGCCGAGATTGTTTTTCAGGACGATTGTCGATCAAAACAAGTACCAGTAGACAGGAACTGCAAGAGGAATAAGACTGTACGTTTCCAGCCTCTCTCTCTCCGTTTGTGTGCGTGCGTGTATGTGTGTGTGTGTGTGTGTGTGTGTGTGTGTGTGTGTGTGTGTGTGTGTGTGTGTGTGTGTGTGTGTGTGTGTGTGTGTGCGTGCGCGCGCGTATGTATATATATATGTGTGTGTGTGTGTGTGTGCGCGTGCGCGCGCGCGTATGTGTATATATATATATGTGTGTGCGTGTGTGTGTGTGTGTGTGTGTGTGTGTGTGTGTGTGTGTGTGTGTGTGTGTGTGTGTGTATGTGCGTGTGTGCGCGCGCGCGTGTGTGTGGGTGGGTGGGTGGGCGGGTGTCTGCCCTACTGTGATAACCTGGCTCCCTGATATATCCTAATAGTCATGCGAAAGTAGAGTGATCAGGAGTAAGAAATGTCGTCACAGTCGTATTCCTGTGTCACCTTTTACTTTATTTTCCTCATTGCCTATTTCGTACGCACTTGCCATATCAGACTGAGGTATCGTAGACGGTCTTGATGTCCGCTGAGATGTCTTTCTCTACATGCCACATGCGGATAGACCAGCATTACCTCCCCCTGAATCAGTTGTGCCACCCACCAGGTACTAGTCAACTAAAGGGATAAACATTTGGGAATTCTTCGTTTGACAACAACAAACGAACAAATAAAAGTTTGCTTTCAATTCGATTTGTAGTTTCATGTAACTGGGCTAAAATAATGCTTTAAAGAGACATATCGCCAGCAACAATGTTTTTAATGAGCCACGTGACTTGAACCTGACCGAGTTCGGTAAGGGTCAGTATATCAGTTTTACAGAAGTGTAGAGACTAGTGTCTTTAGGCTAATATACATCAAGTGTGTGCTAATGGCGTCGATGGGCGCATTCTAAATGTAATTATTATTATTACTACTACTACTACTACTACTACTACTACTACTACTACTACTACTACTACTACTACTACTACTACTACTACTACTACTACTACTATTTAAAGTCTCAATAGCGAGTCGGTCTCAAATCACTATCAGGGACTCGAGACAATGACACCTCTTGCTCTATTCTAAATGCGAACTGTTATCATTATTAAGTTTCACGAACGATATTTGGTATCCAGTCGCCATCAGGTACTCGAAAAAAATGACGCCCCTTGCTCCATCGTATTACTGTGCATTATTATTATTATTAAGTCGCAATAACGAACTGGGCCTCCAGTCGGGACAGTGATGTTTCTTGCTCCATTTTATTGATGTGAACTGTTACTATTATTATCCCACAGTAACGAGTTGGGCCTCCAGTCACCATCAAGTACTCGGGACAGTGATGCCTCTTGCTCCATCCTATTAATGTGAACTATTACTATTTGCATGTCTCAGTAACGTGTATGGCCTCCAGTCACCATCAAGTACTCGGGACAGTGATGCCTCTTGCTCCATCCTGTTAATGTGAACTATTACTATTTGCATGTCTCAGTAACGTGTTTGGCCTCCAGTCGCCATCAAGTACTCGGGACAGTGATGCCTCTTGCTCACAATGAGCCGCCAGGTGGTTGGTTGTCTGGGGGAATCATGGTCGGCATCATTCCTCCAGGAGCGTCAGCTAGAGCTCGTAGATGTCTTGTGGTTCGTGAGGCCGTCTCCGGACACGCCTCCAGAGGATGTCACACAAACGTCTTTTTTGTTTTAGTTTGTTTGTTTGTTTTGTGCTTGTTTAACACCTTCACTGCCCCAGCCTGTAAAATTTCCGCGCTGAATGATGCAGGGACGCGCCTGCAAAGAGCAGATTTTAGGTCCTATAACACATCTACTTTCAATGCTATGCGTTCTTATGGAAATCCTTTCACATAATTGCGCGAAAGAGAAAACGAAAAGCCTTAAGGGTTTCAAATATCGCGCTTTTAATGGCCGTTTTCAAGTGACATCGTGGCAGTGAAGGGGTTAATCTCGCCCTGATATAACCGTAACCAAGTTACTTACTGACGGTTGTTTGTTTCATACTTCATTGTCCCGTGCGGGAAATTCTGGTTGGCTTAACCGGGTTAGGCACAAAAATCGCAAGAGCAGGGTTACCGAGTCCCACCAGCGTGTGCAGTGTTTTTTCCTGTGTGCTAACAGTGGTACGGCTGCCACTGTTTGGGATTTGTACTGTGCCCACGGATGTTGATTCATGCGACTGCACACGGACAAGGCCGCTGACCTTGGGGAAAGTGATTCTGTGCAACTGCAGGAGATCGTGAACCACACCTGCACGACGGGCTCTTGCACTGTCGTCTTCGGGCGAAGGGCACACGCAATTCTAGTCTCAGCCGGATGCTACCATTCTGTGGCAGCCCTACGGCCCTTGATCATTTTTGTAGCTTAGAAAATGTGTACATGTTATAACTATATCTAGTCTAATCTCCTTTTGTGTGTGGGGCGAGAACCGGATATAAAAAAAGCATACACGTTTATTACATTACCTATTATGTATTACCCTCGTAAATAAAGAATTTTATCTTATATTATTCTCTGCAAAACGCCTCATGGCTGTTTTGGAAGACAGTACCTCCAAGCCTATGAATTTCACATGGTTTAAACTGCACCTGAGAACACCATTGCAATTGTGTTTTATGCGGCTGTCAGCGGTCTTGCCCGACAGTGAGACTTGGGAAATTTTGTGAGCTGAACCATGACCATTTCATCCTGAAGTTGACGTCACATGACTGACTGAAAGCTGTTTTGTTCGTTATTTTCTTGTCTGAATGGCATTATTATGATGTCGAGAAATACACTCATCAGTTTCGTTCCACACGTATGCATAATATGTCTGTAAGAATAACAATACCCGCTATGCAATACTATAAACAGCGTTGAACTAACCCATCCAGGATGGACATGTTGTAGCGGTTTGGAGCGAAGACCGTGGTCTGCAGCACGAGAAGAATAAAAGTAGCACTTAGCCCAGTTCCCAGCAGAAACGAATAGAACGGCCTCATCTATGGAAGAAAAATATAGAATCGACATGTACATAAAGACAGACTGCAGACTTGCTGGGTTGCTGTACGGCAGCATCAGAAGTATATGAATTGAGGAGTGGAACAAGAGGTTTCATTGTTTGGCTGAGTACATAGCTGCTAAATATATATATTCTTTTTTAAAGAAGGAAAAAGTAATGTTTTACCTGGTGGGTCCGATCAGTGACGGGTATCCACAATTTGTCGGTAAATCCCTATTATGCATTATATATCAGCCTTACCTGTCTGTTGCGTGCTTTTGGAACTCATGAAGGTTTTACGTTTTAGGTTTTAGCCCACTTTGTTTGTCTGACCCACACATTTTGTTTCAGTGAGATGTCTCATTACTTGGCTTACCTGACGTGAAGACCATCATACGTTGAATCGCCTACGGAAACATGGTCTAACTCGATTTCCCAGACGAAAACAAAAACATAACAGAGTTGGTTCATACGCATAAGATAAAGCCAAAACAACAGCAACAACAACAACAACAAAACAGCCAAATCCGTAGCAATGAAACTATTAAGAAAACTGAAGCAAGAATGACTGCTTGCGTTCTAAAATAAGATCTAAAAACATAAAAGGTTCAAAAGAAATGATGATCATTGCAACATTATTCTAAGCACTGGACAGGAAAACAACAGCTCAACCAGAAAAGATAAGTTATATCGCTTCTCGTCTCATTTTTCGTCGTTTTTAACCGTTTAACTCTTGTTTAAGTGTCGTTTTGTAGCTTGACAAAGAGGGCTGCTCCGAAAATTTTCAGTTGTGTGTTTGTGTCCTAATAAACAAACGTTCTTTTGGACCTTTTTCGTGTTTGGATATTAAGAAAGCTACATCATCTTTTCCTCATGAATATTTTTCTCGCAAATGTTGCCAACAAAGTAATTACCCGCTGACTTGGGTTTGCTAAAGCTATAACACATGAGTCCTTGACGCATCGTCTTATCCGAAGGAACTGACACTGAGTCCATTTTCCAATGACATAAAGGAGATGAGGGAGTAGCTACTGGGTTTCGAATCGAAAATCACTCGATCTCGAGTCCATTGTGTTCAATACTCGGACAGGGTGCCTCCCTACTGATGAACAGTTCGTCTCTAGAATTTGGCTCACTCACTCACTCACTCACTCACTCACACACACACACACACACACACACACACACACACACACACACACACACACACACACACACACACACACACACACACACACACACACACACACGCACGCACACACACACAAACACATACATACACACACACACACACACACACACACACACACACACACACACACACACACACACACACACACAAAGAAGGGGGAAAGGGGGGGGGAACAAAGAAGAAAAAAGGCTCATCTGTTGAAGGTAACAACACATACTTACGGTTGCCTCATATGTGCAAGATCCACCATGCACACACACACACACGCAAGGGTTAAAAAGTTATCACCTTTGCGTTAGACCTGGAAATTGTATACTCATTGATTTTTTTGCAATTTCCGCTTCGTCAAGAAACACACACGAGGCAAACAAATATCTCCAGGAAAACGACGAAAAAAACTCAAACAAACTTTGTGTGTTTATAGCGTTAACTGCTGTGTCTGAGTCGCCAAAGATAAGTCTACCCACAGCACAAAGGCGTGTTATGTTTCTTTAAATAAAGTTTTCTAGTATATGATGTTTGTTTGTCTTGTTTTTTTGGTTGTGACAAAGGGGGAAAAGATGAGACAATCCAAGATCAAAGCCAAGCGAAGGTTAAAAAGAAAAGAAAAAGAAAACAAAAAGGCATTCTATTTTGATGAGTTTTATTCAGAAGCGTCGACTTTTAACCTCTTGTACATTTTGATCTTTCTTTTTTCCACAACGATTGCAGTCAGCTTTGTCATTACAAGGCTTAGCTACGTATGATTAACTCATACCTTGTCTGCGGAAGTGACAGAAGTCCTCATTTTTGTGATCACAGCCAGCATACAAACACAAAAATGAATTTTCTCAAATGAGCACAAATATGTAGGATTTTCTCTTATGTAAACAAGCGCTGAGTTCATCATTTGCTGACAAAAACCTCCGCGTATTTTCCCGTCTGTTAAAGACAAAGGATAAAGACACTTTGAGCGCTAACGGACAAACGAAACACGAACAGGCAGAACAATGTATAAAATAATAGGCGGAGAACTACTGACAAACACTGGCAGCAAATAATCAAATGGCCTGTCAACAGAAGAAGCCCAGTGATAGCTATATATGGCAGAATAACCATGTAGACTAAGCTAGAGCAGGCCCATATATCGCTATTTTCATTTTAGTTTTATTCTCCACCGTCAGTTACCTTGCACGGTGTAATCTGAGCGGCACTCGCCATCGTAAACGGCATCTCGAGACTCCTCAACCTTTTTGTTTCCTCCTTGTGTAGCGATGATTATACGGCAATGATGGACTTTACGAGCTCTGTATGACTCCCGCCGCCACTCCAAGCTTCAGAGCTGCTGCTTTTTCATCGGGTTGCGTGCCAGCAGGTGGAACGTTTAGTATATATCTATATAATACCTCCTTCTCGCACGGCTCCAACCTGGCGCGGTGCAGATAAGGGTTATAAAATGCTCGATTTGCATCTGATTATGCAGTGGAATTCATCCTACTGAGGAAGGACTGCTGACGGATACACGGCATCGATGGTAAACTGATAGACCTTACCTACGGGCTGTTGTAACACGGTCGATGATGAGCCAGTTGAACGGATCGTTCCAACGCCTTCCTCATTTCATTACAGTACGCTTGGCTGGTGATGGGAACACCGAAAGAAAAAAAACAAATTCCCATTAAGTGTTATTTTGTGGCTCGGGTGTAATACAAAGAACACACCGCAGCAACATTTTTCCAACACAGTGCAGTGCAGTAGAACACACTGCAGTAATTTACAGTTGTGCTTTGAAGCTGGAAAGAAGTGACGTATATAAAACACGATGGTTTGAATTTTTGAATTTGCATTGTCAACGCGACTTAACATTTCACAAATTTATACAAACGCACCCTTTCATACATGACTCTCAACTACTTCAAACTCTTTAGTAATCCAAACACCCAAAAGCAATACAATTATTGTACTTTTATTTACAAGAATTGTTCAGTACAAATATTGGTAATATGTTGTTTTCATTATAATTAATACAAGTGTTGTGCTGGCGACCCTAAACGGATTAGCACTGGGGGATTTGACTGGGTTTGAGATGGGGCGATCTAATTGGATTTGAAATGGGGCGATTTGACTGTAAAGGTGTGAGTGTGGCGATTTGACTGGGTTTGAGATGGAGAGATCTGACTGTGGCGCATGTGGCGATTTGACAGGGGCGCATGGGACGATTTGAGATGGGGCGATTTAATTGGGGCAATTTGACTGGGGCGCATGGGGCGATTTGAGATGGGACGATTTAATTGGGGCAATTTGACTGGGGCGCATGGGGCGATTTGAGATGGGGCGATTTAATTAGGGAAATTTGACTGGGGCGCATGGGACGATTTGAGATGGCGCGATTTAACTGGGGCAATTTGACTGGGGCGCATGGGACGATTTGAGATGGCGCGATTTAATTGGGGCAATTTGACAGGGGCGCATGGGGTGATTTAACTGGGGATTTTTGACAGGGGCGATATGACTGGGGCAATTTGACTGGGGCGATTTGACAGGGGCAATTTGACTGGGGCGCATGGGGCGATTTTGACATGGGGTGCTTTAAGATGAGGCGCTATGACACGGGGCGAGTTGAAAATGGGAGATTCAACATGATGCAACTTGACAGCGATAATATGGCATGGGCCGAGTGGGCACAGGGAGGGTCTGACATGACGATTTAACTGGGCCGAGTGGACACAGGGAGGGTCTGACATGACGATTTAACTGGGCCGAGTGGACACAGGGAGGGTCTGACATGACGATTTAACTGGGCCGAGTGGACACAGGGAGGGTCTGACATGACGATTTAACTGGGCCGAGTGGACACAGGGAGGGTCTGACATGACGATTTAACTGGGACGACTGGGCACAGGGAGGGTCTGACATGACGATTTAACTGGGCCGAGTAGACATGGGCCGATTAGACACAGGAAGAGTCTGACATGACGATTTAACTGGGCCGAGTGGACATAGGACGGTCTGACATGACGATTTAACGGCCGATTGGACACAGGGACAGTCTGACATGACGACTAAACTGAGGCGAGTTGACATGGGGCGATTGGACACAGGGAGGTTCTGACATGACGATTTGACTAGGGCGATTTGACATGGGCGAAATGGGAAAAGGCGACTCGGGTGGTCACTGGGGGTAACTGGACACGCCTTGATTCCCCAACACAGATGGGTGACTATAGCAGACGGTCACGCTTCGCCAGTCAACCTTAGGTCGGCGTCTTTCTCTCGGTCTGGCGGCAAGGGTCACCTGTTTAGGGCAGTAACATGACACAGTAATGAACCAGAAATATTCTGGTCGAGCATGCTGGTGCAACATTTACACGGGCACATGCACACCGAAAAAGTTGCACACACAGGCAGAAAGACACACAGACAGACAGGCAGAAACACACGCACACACACACACACACACACACACACACACACACACACACGCGCGCGCGCGCGCGCGCGCACACGCACGCACGTATTCATGCATGCACACACGCACGGACGCACACATGCACGCACGCCAACACACTCACTCACGCTCTCGCGCGCGCGCACTCTCATACACTCACACACACACACACACACACACACACACACACACACACACACACACACACACACACACACACACACACACACACACACACACACACACGTAATGTTACTGACCTTGAAAGGTCGGGGTCGCAGCAAGAGCGTTCCTTGCGGGGTGAAGTCGGCCTTCTCCTGACCACGACCTTGACCGTGGGCGGGAGAGCAGAGCCTGAGGTTGAAGTTGTGCAGCAGAGAACTGACCATCAGCAGCATCTGGATCCTCAGCAGCTCGTCCTCAGCACCGGACTCCAATGAGCCCGTCAAGGTCGGCGCCCTGCACAAAGACACGGAACACATCGTGCAGCAAGGGAGAATAATTATGTGGGTGGGTGGACTGGCGGGCGTGTGGGTGGGTGGATGTGTGGATGTGGTGGTGGTGGTGGTGGTGGTGGTGGTGGTGGTGGTGGTGGTGGTGGTGGTGGTGGTGTGTGTGTGTGTGTGTGTGTGTGTGTGTGTGTGTGTGTGTGTGTGTGTGTGTGTGTGTGTGTGTGTGTGCGTGTTGTGGTGTGGAGTGGTGGTGGTGATGGTGATGGTGGTGGTGGTGGTGGTGGTGGTGGTGGTGGTGGTGGTGGTGGTGGTGTGTGTGTGTGTGTGTGTGTGTGTGTGTGTGTGTGTGTGTGTGTGGATGCACGCACAAGAGCGAGTTTGTTTTGACTATAGTTTGATTTCTTTGATCTCTGTTTGGTAATGGAATAGATAGATAAATAGATACATATATAGATAGATAGATAAGGGGGGGGGGAGGGGGGGGTAGATAGACTTAAAAGTTTTTCGAAGCTGCCTAAAAACTTTATAACTCCTACAACCCGCTCTACCTTTCTTACAACCTTTTCTAACCATGCTATTTCTGAGCCATGGGTGTATATATACATTGATTTGGTGACTTTCTTAAACATTTTATTATCGGCCTGGTAACTGTTACCGTCCTGTTTGAAAATGAGTAATATTATACTCCTCTTCCTTCGTGGCTTATTTTACGTTGTTTTAGCTCAGGATAAAGAGAAAGCTGCGCAAAACTAGTGGAAGGTAGTGTATCATTGTCTACTCTTGAGACAGATGTATGTGTGCACTGAAGCACCCACACGCAATTAATAATGTATCATCCTTCTGTTAATATGTACATAGCTTCAATACGTCATTAGAGGCAAGACCTGCGTCTCAAGCAAGCATCTATCAGGATGAACATCTGGGGGCAAGGCTCGACTAGGCTGGTCGATCATTTGTCGCAAAGGTACATAGGATAGGCGGGAGGAATCCATAACTCGATCCTCGTCAAAATCTCTGTCAAGATGGCCTGATGTGACTGCTTGATTTCAATAGGGTAGAAAATCAAGACAGTTAATCAACTCTATGAAGTGGCCAAACACACAAAATACAACAGACCGGGACGAGGTATATATGTCTTGGACGGGTCAAGGACGGGTTCGCGCTTTGAGCTTCACATTTGTATAGTCATAGAGTGATTCGGCGCATTAGAAATGCATTTATTCTTATTAAGGGGAGTCAATACTGTAAACATAGAATTATGGCAGCTGATAGAGATCAAGCAAACCTGAAAATGGGAAATAAAAGTACTCAGTGTGATGCTGGTACATCCATGTGACCATCCTGCCAAAAACAGTGATTTAAGGCACTGTCGAAAATGACTAGAATGGCCGCTGCCAATCTAGACACAGAATCATATTGTTGGTGACAGTTCAGTTCAGTTCATTCAGTTCTAGATGGGAGCAATGCGCTCGGAAAAGACCCGTATGCTTTCTACCCCGTCTCTCAGACGTTTCCCCAATATTGCCTTTGAAACAGTTCCGATTTGCGTCTAATTGACGATGGCTCTCTCTAACCCTTTCAAGGAAGACCGTCGAGCGCTTCCTCTTTCCACGCCTCTCTCCTCCAGGCGATCGATGGTGTGATGTCTTTGGCATTGTGCCCGAAGTTAATGTACTAAGCTCCTCAACACTAGATGATGACAGTGTTGCGTTAGTATATATATATAAAGTATTTAATAATATCCACAATGTCCAGATATCACGATCACCGCCGGTACCTCTCTTGAGACAACTGTACAAATGACGAACTCTACCCGCAATGGTGCAAGCTCAGCTATTGTGATGAGCTGCATATATTTTATCAATTTTGCTCAGGCATCTGTGGGTGAATAAGGTAGTCTTGTGTTTCTTCAACTATGCAGGGATCTTCCACAGCTGCGATGTGCTATTCTCAGTCGTTTTTTTTTTCGTTTCTTTTTTCCCGCCTGATTGGGTGGCAGTTACAAATACAATGCTGAGACTGTGACACACATCTTGGCTTTGTTTTCGACCAACCGATAACAACATGAGTGAGAGAGGGGCGGGGGGGAGAGAGAGAGAGAGAGAGAGAGAGAGAGAGAGAGAGAGAGAGTGAGAGAGGAGAGAGAGAGAGAGAGAGAGAGAGAGAGAGAGAGAGAGAGAGAGAGAGAGAGAGAGAGAGAGAGAGAGAGAGAGAGAGAGAGAGAGAGACAGACAGACAGAGAGAGAGAGACAGACAGACAGACAGACAGACAGACAGACAGACAGACAGACAGACAGAC
>CAUZXP010000488.1:151125-157651 GCA_963584105.1 Alviniconcha strummeri | reverse complement strand
GAACAGTAGCCAGGAGGAAATTAAAGGGCAAGTCCCGTTCAAAGTCAACCATCCTTACCCTTCCCTCGTAATCTCTGCTTTGGGCATTTCTCCGCTTGTTGTTGTTTTTGTGCGTGCTTTTCTCATTCCCATCCTCCTTCTCCTCTTCCTCCTCCTCCTCCGCCTTCCAATTTCATTTGGTTTATCCGGTGCCCTTGTCATTCCTCGACTATAATCATATGCATGTGGTTAATGAGAGTACCTACGGACCGACTTTCGTCCTCAACCAGTATGAGGTCAACAAGTGATACAGAGAGTTGCATACTAAGTGATCACTTTACTAAATTTATACAGCCGATTGTTTTAAGAAATCGCCGCGTGTGTGTTTTGATATACTTGAGAAGAAAAAAGATAAAAGAAATAATGTGTATAAAACTGGTCTAATGACGCTAACCCTCGCCTCATCTGTTCACAGATTAAGAACCAAAGCTTTGTGCCTTTAAGTGTGATTATGTTTGCAGGGCAATCGCAAGGATAGAAAAGCCACCAGGAACTCCCATCAAAAAAGTGAGTATATTGGGTGGATTTTCCATCTGATAGGCTGCTTCTGAGTTTGGGTTTTCACTGATCATTGAGGGTTTCCCTGTACACACAAAAAAGCTGGTCACTCATGTAGAATCACACGCGAGCGCAGTGAGTCTGCTCGAGAGTGTAGAATAGCGCTACATGAAAGCGATCAACAACAACAACAAGAAACAACAAGC
This sequence comes from Alviniconcha strummeri, assembly GCA_963584105.1. Lineage (NCBI taxonomy): Eukaryota > Metazoa > Mollusca > Gastropoda > Provannidae > Alviniconcha > Alviniconcha strummeri. Next base: position 156,908 of record CAUZXP010000488.1, on the reverse strand, counting down.
AAGGGAGTTCATGGTTTTCCAGTAGAGAAAAAAAATGGTTTAAACAAAAATATGGACAATCAAAATCTTTGTATGAGCATTAAACAAGCTAGGCTTATAGTAAATGCTCACAAACATAATTTACTAATTAATTCATTTTGCAACAACGGGTATGTACGTTTATATTAAACAACACGAAAACAACAACAAACTCAATCAAGAGTCAAGAGAGAGAGAGTTTATCCATGAACCCACAAATATATATACATACTGTTTTTTGGATAGAAACGAAATGTCAATGACCGTTTCGACTGTTGTAACGGTAATATGTCCAATCTTCTTGCATGATAATGTGTTTCGTTTTCGGGTCTCGGATTTACTTAGTCACTGTGAAGAGCATTCAACCATGCATGTATCTGACTGATTTACTCAATCACTGACCAGAACATTCAGCTATGCAGAAATATTACAGATTCAGATTCAGGGCATTCAACCGTAAACAAATATGACATATTTAGTGACCAGAGCATTCTACCATATATAGCTATGACAGATTCAATTACCAGAGCATTCAATCATGCATACATGGCTATGACATATTTAGTTAAAACAGCATTCTACTATAAACAGCTATGACAGATTCAATGGCCAGAGCACTCAGCCGTAAATAATAATGTCATATTTAGTGTGCAGCATCTTTTACCACAAATAGCTATGACAGGTTCAGTGACCAGGGCACCAAGCCATGCCTGGCTATGGCTCATTCCATGACCAGAGCATTCTACCGGAAATAACTGTGACAGATTCATCGACCAGAGCATTCAACCATTCTACCATAAATGACTATGACAGATTCAGTGACCAGAACATTCTACCATAAATAAGTATCACAGCTTCAATAACTAGAACATTCTACCATAAATAACTACACAGATTCCATGAACACAGCATTCAGCCATGCTTAGATAAGACTGATTCCATGACCAGAGCATCCAGCCATGCATGACTGTGACTGATTCCATGACCAGAACATTCAGCCATGCATGACTATGACTATGATTCCGTGACCATAGCATTCAGCCATGCATGACAATGACTGATTCCGTTACCAGACCTCGCTACCCGGCGTGGTGGACCAAGGCGTGGTCGCGGTCAAAGACGTCGGAACTTGGAGACCGGTTTCTGGGAGACCAGCCTTTCTTCGGTCCCTGCTCATCGCGAGTCCAGACCTCCAGCGTCTTCGGACTTCCGGTCAGTGAACACGGCTACCCGTAGTCAATGCATGTGCCATGGACCGATATATACATATATAGACTATACTATGGTTAAGGGGGAGAGAGAGAGAGAGAGAGAGAGAGAGAGAGAGAGAGAGAGAGAGAGAGAGAGAGAGAGAGAGAGAGAGAGAGAGAGAGAGAGAGAGAGAGAGAGTATAATATATATATACGTGTGTGTGTGTGTGTGTGTGTGTGTGTGTGTGTGTGTGTGTGTGTGTGTGTGTGTGTGTGTGTGTGCAGGCGACAATTCTCCCTCTTACTTCAACGATGTCAAATACTGGTCGCGGTTGGATGGAAACCAAGGTTGTGATGAGCCGCGCGTCACGATTGCTCAGCATATACGTCACGTGACCCCTGACGTCAAACTGGTGCTTGTTGTGAGGCATCCGACACCGAGGTTGGTGGCTATCAAATTGCACAAACCGAATGTGCGCTTTGCCAGATGAGACCGCCAATTAAATGTAACGAAGGGAAACGACAAGCAATAAAACTCGTGTAAGAGTTATTACTAACATCGATGTTTTTACAGGAGTTGAGCCACTTCTGAGTTGAATGCAAGACTAGATCTCCCCTACCCCCGATAAAGGTGTTCTACTGTTCAGCACTGAAAGGACATTCATCTTTAACTGGGCGATAGGCAATACACCGCTTATGTGCATCTATCTGTCTACCTGCTTTCCTACCAACCACCCTGCCTGCCTGCCCACACCAATTACCACCTATGCTACATAATTATGGAGAGAGAAACAGAGACAGACAGACAGAAAGAAAATGGGAAGGGAGGGGTGAAACATTTTGATGAGAGCTATAGCATAGCTATTATACTTATAGTCGTACTATGACTCATTTTAATTCCCTATATTAAAAGCGAAATATGATTTATTGGTTCACTGCATGTGTACTTATCGGGGGAACAAGAACTTTATCAAACTTCTCTATGTCGGCTGTGAACAGCTCTCTTCAGTGCAGAGTTATCACAGTCAATGCTGCAGGTTGTTTGTGCGTTATCGGGGATGGGGATAGCTCAATGGTTGGAGCGCCGGACTCGTGACTGAGAGGTCCCGGGTTCAAATCCCTGCAGGAGCGGCGGGAGAATTTTCTTCTCCAGGGTCGACTTTCTGTGCTGATTCTAATTTCGGTATCCGTTCCACCCCCGTGTTACCGCAGTAGCACGTAAAAGATCCCGGTCATTCTGCCAAAAGTGCAGGCGGCAGGTTGCAGCTAAACACGCATACACCTTACGTATGTGGCTTTGCGTGAAGTGACATGGTGCATGGTTGTATGGTGTACACAAGAATTGCGCCGAGATGGCTGCAGTTTCATGTGGCACCAGCCATGCCAGCGATGTAAGTACACCACTTCGGTGGATATTCAAAAACGCGCTATAAAAAGCTTGTCACTCATGTAGAACCACAGGCGAGCGCAGTGAGTCTGCTCAAGAGAGCGGAGAATAGCGCTATATAAGTGATCATCAATCAATCAATCAATATTCCTGTTTATTTTTAAATATTTTTATTTCAGATTGTACCTGAGGTTCTTGTCGCGGGTGCCAGAGAATCTGAGTTTGAGAAAAGCGGCTTCCTTCGCCTTTCACAGATTGGTGAAGAAGTCGGTCAGCATGTACAAGGAGTGCTTTGAGCGGTGGTCCATCCGACACTGTGCCTACAACGCCACGCTCTACCAGAGAGACAGGGTAGGTCAGCATGTGGCTTTGCATGAAGTGACATGGCGCATGGTTGTATGGTGTACAAAGAACTTGCGCCGAGATGGCAGCAGTTTCATGTGGCACCAGCCATGCCAGTGCTGTAAGTACACCACTTCGGTGAATATGAAAAAACGCGCTGTAAAAAGCTAGTCACTCATGTAGAATCACACGCGAGCGCAGTGAGTCTGCCCGAGAGCGGAGAACAGCGCTATATAAAAGCAATCATCAGCAGCAGCAGCACGTTTGGGGGCGGGGATAGCTCAGTGGTTAGAGCGCCGAACTCGTGATTGAAAGGTCGCGGGTTCGAATCCCTGCTGGAACGGCGGGAGAATTTTCTTCTCCAGGGTCGACTTTCTGTGCTGACTCCTATTTCGGTATCCGTTCCACCCCCGTGTTACCACAGTAGCACGTAAAAAATCCCGGTCATTCTGCCAAAAGTGCAGGTGGCAGGTTACAGCTAAACACGCATGCACCTTACGTATTGAACCGTGCTTCGGCATTGGTCACAACTTGTCCCTAATATGTCAAATGACATCTGAGGACATTAAGCATCAACTCAACAACAACAGCAGCACGCCCGTCCCTAATAAGCCTTACGGTTTCTGTGGACGTTAAGCACCATGTTTACTTTCTTACTATCAGCAGCACAGTGAGCCGGTTTGGCCTAGCGGTAAGGCGTTAGGCTGGTAAGCGGAAGGACCTCGGTTTGATACCGCTTCGGCTCTCCTTTCTCTTCAAAACGGTTGTGGTTTGTGGACACTGTCTTGTGACTTTGTCTGTTACTACCTACTGAAACATTAAAATGTCTCTCATCGCTGCCCATCTTAATGCAGGAGTCATTCTGGTGGTCTCAGTGTAGCGATAGGTATGTAATCTACCTCTCCTCCCACTCCATACCCCCTTACCCCGCTTCTCCCCGTCCCTAATAAGCCTTATGGTTTCTGTGGACGTTAAGCACCATATTTACATATCAGCAGCAGCAACCTCTCAGGGACAGCTTTGTAAAAACGTCGACTCGTGCTTAAATCTTTATGCTTGTGTAATAATAATGGTCACGACGGACAGTAACAGAGGATGGCTCTGTGCTGAAGGTGAAAATCTTGGATAGGATGTACTCAGTGCCTAAAATTTTATCCTTGTGTAATAATAATGGTCACGGCGGACAGTAACAGGGAATGGTTCTGTGTTGAAGGTGAAGATCTGGGAGGGGATGTATTCAGTGTTCCTGATGGACTGGCTCCGGGTGTTTCCCAGGCAACAGATCCACGTCATCCGCTACAGGGACCTAGTGCGTGACACCGGCCCCGTCCTGACCAAAGTCTTCCGTTTCCTCGGCCTATGTATGTATGGTCGGCTTGTGCACGTAGTGTAGGCTTGTGTGCGTATGGTAGGCTTGTGTGCGTATGGTAGGCTTGTGTGCGTATTGTAGGCGTGTGTGCGTATGGTCGACTTGTGTGCGTATTGTAGGCGTGTGTGCGTATGGTCGACTTGTGTGCGTATTGTAGGCTTGTGTGCGTATGGTCGACTTGTGTGTGTATTGTAGGCTTGTGTGCGTATGGTAGACTTGTGTGCGTATGGTAGACTTGTGTGCGTATGGCGGGCCTTTGTACGTGTACGTATGACAGGCTTGTGTACGTATGGTGGGCCTGTGTGTGTGTATGGTCGGCTTGTGTACGAATGGCAGGCCTGAGTACATATGCTTGTGTACAAATGGCAGGCCTGAGTACGTATGCCTGTGTACGTATGGCAGGCCTGTGTACGTACTGCAGGCTTCACAGCAGCATCCACCCTCCAGAAATGGAGATCAATCGTCCCAAAACGACGTGTGACTGACTATATGGATGAGTAATACAAATACAATATATTACAATGAGTAATACAAATACAAATATATGAAACAATAAAACAGATTTTTGGTCTGTTTTTTAATTGTCGTTGTTTGTTTTGTTTTTGTTGTTGTCTTTTGTTTGCATTTGTTTATTTGTTGTTGTTGTTGCTGCTGTTGTTATTGGGTTTCTGTTTGTTTGTTTGTTTGCTTGCTTACTTGAGTCTGACTCACAACCTTCTCAGATTATTTTTTTAAAGTCCAGCACACAACCTTCTCAACATATGGCATGCTTTTGCCTATGTACAACTGCATATACCGGATGACCCCAGCAGTGCTCAACTGGGGAAAGTTACAACATTATTACTATTACTACCATCATTATCATATGATTGACAGCGGCCCTCAACACCACAACAATGCACAGCCTGGTGACGGAGAAGTGGGTCGGGAGGCGGGAGGAGCACGAACTGAGGAAGTACTTCGGACCCATGGTGCCCGAAACGGTGGACATGCTCAACGACTTCTACGAGCCTTTCGTCGACAAGTTCGCGGAAATGTTAAACGATGAACGCTTTCAGTGGAGAGACACCGACCACCTCTAAAGGAATAAAACTGGGCTGCTTTGGGGGGAATTGGGTCTGTGATGTGTGTTCGGGTGGGTGCTTGTGTTGGTTCTTCTTCAGGATTGTGGTCGTTTCCTCGAGTTGCCGATTGGCTAAAAAGAGGGAGAGCTCACAAACCTCGGGTTGCCGATTGGCAGAGAGGAGGAAGAGCTGAAAATACCTCGAGTTGCCAATCGGCTAAAAAGAGGGAGAGCAAAAAATACCTCGAGTTGCCGATTGGCTAAAAGGAGAGAGAGCTGAAAGTACATCGAGTTGCCAATTGGCTAAAAAGAGGGAGAGCTCAAAATACCTCGAGTTGCCGATTGGCAGAGAGGAGGAAGAGCTCAAAATACCTCAAGTTGCCAATTGGCTAAGAAGAGGAAGAGCTCAAAATA
>CAUZXP010000488.1:136125-146125 GCA_963584105.1 Alviniconcha strummeri | reverse complement strand
GTGCACACAAGCTAAAGGTAAGTTTCACCCAGTTTACTCAACAGGAATACAAATTTCATGCAGTGGGATTTTCAAGCTGTTGCCAGACTTCTTTAACTCCAAGCTGCCTCTGAAACTCACAGTGTCACCACCAGTATGAGTGATTCTGCACAGAATTTCTATGTGTGCGTGCGTGTATGTGTGTTTCCATACAATAACTTATATAAATTGTTTTGGTAGGACTGTGCTCTACGTGTGTACAAGATACTGTATTTAGGTTAATATGTGTCATGTGAGTGTTCAGGGCATTGATGAGTGTATAATAAATACACATTATTATTATTATTATGATTGCTTCTGCAGCAAGGTAGGCAGCAATGTTAACTCTGTTTGTTTTTTCGGGGGTGCACTTCATATTTTATTCTTTGTTTGCAATTTCAATCAGATTATCTGGGTATGGCTACAGCAGCTGCAAGAGCATCACAATCCACTCCTGCCATGTGGGCAACATAAGACAATGGTCTGGCTGCCAGAGCTTGGAGTTTTTTGCGTGTGCACAGATGCTGATGCATATGATCGAGCACAGGAGCTGTATGAACACAGTTCAAGAATCTGCACTGAAAGCTGACTCAGATATAAACATCCCTCACTGCATCAACAGGGAACCAAACTTGGGTCAGTACAATCTACCCACCGAGCAGTCCTGCCCTACTTCACTGGATGCATAATGGACCCCTGACAAACACCACAGAAAGCGGTTCCTGATTCAGCGCTCCTTGGGTGTTAAAATCCCACCCTCCACTTCACTTCCCAAGTCCAGAGCCCTTTCCCACTTTTGTAATGCTACCACTGTACCAACCACACAACTGCAATACCAATCTACAATATGACAAAATGTGTTTAAGTCTGATGGAGTCACCTCAACCTCCTGACAGGCCTTTTTACCTCATCCCCTCCCAGGCCTCCTCACTGTCACAATCAGTCTTCATATTCCTCTTTTACTGCAGGTACAGACCACCCACCTCCCGCTCCTCACAATCCTTCCCATTCAGGGCAATTTAAAGGAAAAAAAGTGGTTGTTATTTCTCTGGATTTGCCTGATGATTCTCACGAAGGATGATTTTCAATGGAATTTGTGTGTGCATGCGTGCGTGTGTGTGTGTATGTGTGTGTGCGTACGTGTGTGTGTGTGAGTGTGTGTGTGAGTGTGCGTGCATGCGTGTGTGTGTGTGTATGCATGCCTGCGAGTGTTCATGCATGCCTCCATGCATGCATGCCTCCATGCATGCATGCATGCATGTGTAAGTGTGTGCGCATGAGTGTGCATGCCTCCATGCATGCATGTGTAAGTGTGTGCGCATGAGTGTGCATGCATGCCTAATATACAATTATGTGTGTCTCTAATAATCAGCAGTAGCAGATGAAGGAGGGTGGCTGGGGGGTGGGGGGGGGACCCACTCTCACCAGACATCAGGGTTAGCTGTGTCGTTCTGGTAGCGCCATGGGTGACTGCTGTAGATGCCCTCTCCGTTGACCTGCAGCCACTTGCCCATGTTCAGCAGGCGATCCTCAAAGATGGGCAAGATCCTGCCAAACTTGGTTGGCCCAACATTCATCAGCATGTTGCCGCCACAACTGAAATGGGTTGGTAGTGCTGGTGCTTTCATTTCTAGCAATGGCACACTGATGTACATCGACTACTGCTCTAGAATTCTCACAATCCGCAGCCCAAACATACAAAATCCTCTTCTTCTCACTGATCAACACTCCACTCACCAACCAGTCCACCACACTCATCCATCTCCCAACCAACCCATTCACCAACTGTGCAAGAGTGCATCAAACCGTCTATACAACAAATCACCTATCCACCAATCTGTTTAACTGCCAGCCCATCCACATATCCATGCATATCTTTGAAACCATTTCAGCTCCCAAACCATCCATCCTTTCCTTCACCCATGTAGAATCAGACTAGACAAAGGACCATCTACCAGACTTCCATTTTCCAACACACATCATTTTGTCATGGCAGAACCATTCCTCTAAAACAACCCTGAAGGGTAAGCCGATGTGGTCACACATTCACCATACACACATACACCACACATTAATATACACCACACACACATACACGTATGCATGCACACATGCATCACACATTGCACATACACCACACATACATTACACACACACACACACACCACACATACATTCCACATACACTTGCACACACACACACACACACACACACACACACACACACACACACACACACACACACACACACACACACACCACACACACACACATTCCACATACACTTGCACACACACATATAATATATACAAACATACACACATACCTGACAGTGATGATGAAGGTGTGAATTAACTCATCCATGGTCAGGTAATCCTCCAGCGTGGCAGTGCGACGGTATCCCCATGAGCCCTGGTCAAGTGTCATGGCATTCTCAAACTTTCGGTCTTGCTTGACCCCTGTAGATGAAGGCAACACATACATCAGAGACCACTGGAAATACAGCAGCACTGGAGCTGTGGAAGTTTGAGGACCAACAAGCCTGAATCTGGGATTAAAACTATTATGTGTACAAAGAAGAAATCTGGAGAGAGAAACAAATGTTATGATGAATTCAGAAAAAAATTGTGACAATGTGTATCAGTATCTCACACACATGCGTTCACACACACACACACACACACACACACGCACACACACACACACACACATGCACACACACACACACACACGTACATATGTATGTACACACATAGATGTACACACACACATGCAAGCACGCACACATTCACATTCACGCACACATGCATGCACACATGCATGCACACACACACACACAGAGAAAAGAAAAAGAAAGAAAAAGAAAACTGACCTGGATTATACTTGTCGTGACAGGTCAAGAAGCCGCCATGATGACACATGATCCCCTTTCCCCATCGGTCATTCGTCACCACAGTGTCCTTCACTGGACTGCGTGCACACACAGTCATCATCCAACAATGGTACACATGCCAAGAGGTCTCTTTCTTCTATGTTTCATTTTTAAGATTACATGTCTCGCTTTTCCCAGTGCCTTTGCTAAATCATTGGGAATCAACAGACAAGGGAGTTAATTAGCGCTGAAAATATGTAACACGAGTACAACACCAAAGACCTAAGTTGCCTATGGTAACTCTCACCTGGCATGCATGTAAGTACAAGATCCATAAAATCCACGAGAGGTACATCCTCTAGTGGAGTTTTTAAGTTATTGGGAGCTTTCTGTGTCAAGTGACACGCCACTTCAAAGCACAGTTGCCAGCAGTGAGCATAACATAATTAGTGTTCCGGGTCAAAAGCCTGTAATTGTGCAATTCCCAGGGGTGAAAGTCAAAATTAACAGTTTGCCATTACATTATGATAAGAGAGTATGGAACACTGTATACATGTTCAGAATCACTGCTCTTCTGACAGGTTGTGGCTGTCGTGTATAAACTATAATGTATTGTTTTCCAGCAAAAAGGAGACTACAGATGATTAATACCAATAATCATGATATTGGTCATTGCTATAGAAATGTACCTTGCTTACAGTTAAGGTCAGCTCATTGTGCTATACATGATCAATCAAACTGTATACATAAAACAGCAAAATAATATATAAACATATATATATATTATATTATACAATCTCATATTCTTGTATTCCCCACCAACAACAAACAAACCACACACACACACACACACACACACACACACACACACACACACACACACACACACACACACACACACACACACTCACACACACTCCAAACTCCAGCCTACCTGTTGTTGTAGAGCCAGGCCAGAAAGCCAGTGGAGTTCCAGTAGACATCCGGTGCCTCCCAGTCCCCATCAGACCAAACTATCTCCGGTTCATACTTGTTCACGATCTCATACAGCTCTGGCATTGTCTTTTGCTGTTGGAACAACATACAACAATAAACTGAATAGAAACATGGCTACCAGTCCAGACTAGAGTAAATATCAACATATATATCCATATACAAAAAGTGAGTTCTGAATTACAAACCCTTTTTCATTAGCTTGTTGTATAATATATACACTATACTAGGGCTTTGAGATCTTTGATTCAACAAGGGTTAACCTTGTCTTTGGCTTAAAATAATTATAAATACAAATTTGTTTTCTTTGCCCATGATCATGCACATACCCCATCATTGAGAAACTGACTCAACAGTGACTCTGCATATGTTGTGCATTATAGGGGCATCGCTAATAAAATATCAACTTCAAAACAAAAAAAGCCCAATAACTTTCAAGGCCATTTTTTTAAAGTATGCTTCTTATAACATGTTTCCATGCCAATGATTGTCATGTTCGCACTAGTTATGTTTCCTGACTTTTCTTAACACTAAAGTCAGTGCTGTTTCTGATTTTTCTAAACAATAACACCAATACCGTTTCCTGACTTCTGTTACACCAATACTGTTTCCTGAGTTTTCTTAACAATAACACCAGTACTGTTTCGTGACTTTTCCTAACAATAACATCAGTACTGATTCCTGACTTTTCTTAAACCAGTACTGTTTCCTTACTTCTCTTAACACCAGTACCGTCTCCCGACTTCTCTTAACAGCTACACCAGTACTGTTTCCTGACTTTTCTTAATGCCAGTACTGCTTCCTGACTTCTCTTAACAATAACATCATTACTGTTTCATAATTCCAATACTGTTTCCTGACTTTCCTAACATTAACACCAATACTGTTTCTTGACTTTTCTTAACACCAGTGCAGTCTCCTGACTTTCCTAACAATAACACCAATACTGTTTCTTGACTTTTCTTAACACCAGCGCAGTCTCCTGACTTTCCTAACAATAACACCAATACTGTTTCTTGACTTTTCTTAACACCAGTGCAGTCTCCTGACTTTCCTAACAATAACACCAATACTGTTTCTTGACTTTTCTTAACACCAGCGCAGTCTCCTGACTTTCCTAACAATAACACCAATACTGTTTCTTGACTTTTCTTAACACCAGTGCAGTCTCCTGACTTTCCTAACAATAACACCAATACTGTTTCTTGACTTTTCTTAACACCAGTGCAGTCTCCTGACTTTCCTAACAATAACACCAATACTGTTTCTTGACTTTTCTTAACACCAGTGCAGTCTCCTGACTTTCCTAACAATAACACCAATACTGTTTCTTGACTTTTCTTAACACCAGTGCAGTCTCCTGACTTTCCTAACAATAACACCAATACTGTTTCTTGACTTTTCTTAACACCAGTGCAGTCTCCTGACTTTCCTAACAATAACACCAATACTGTTTCTTGACTTTTCTTAACACCAGTGCAGTCTCTAGACTTTCCTTCACATGGTCAGAGCCACTTTCTTACTTTTCCAAACACCAGTGATGGTCCCCGACATTTTTTAAAGACCAATACAATTACCAGTTCCTGACTTTTATTAACACCAGTGGCAGTGCTGTTTCCTACACCAGTACTGGTTCTTGATTTTTTCCTTTTTTTAACACTAGTGTAGCTTGCTGACCTTTGTTGTAATTTTTTTTCTTTTTCATATTTTTAATACTAGTACTGATTCCTGACTTCTACTGACATCAGTGCTGGTTCCTGACTTCTGTCACCCTGATATAACCGCACCGGTTGACTGGGCATAAAACACCAACTTACTTACTTACTCCTGACTTCTAGTTCTACTGACACCAGTACCAGTTCCTGACTTCGGTTGACACCAGCACTGGTTCCTGACTTCTTAACACCAGTACTGGTTCCACACTCTATTAACACCAGCCCTTTTATTATTCATATCATATTACATAAAATAGCCATCAGAATCAATCAAACTGCAGTATTATTATCATTTAATGTATTTAAGTCAAGTTTATTCACACACACACACACACACACACACACACACACACACACACATGTGCACGCGCACACACACACAGACACGTACACACACAGACATGTGCACACACACACACACACACACACACACACACACACACACACACACACACACACACAGTAACAGGCAGGCAGTCTAGACAGAAAGTCTCAGACAGACTGGCAAACAGACAATGAGACAGAGTTAGGAATGCTGGGTAAAATACTATAAAACAGACAGGCATAAATAAGATTAACACTCTAACCACTATCTCTGTAAACACTTCTTAATCAGGTCACTAAAGTCCTGATAACTGTGAACAATGAATCACTTAACTCTGTTATTATCTCAGCTGGTAGCTGACCGTTGGTCTACATCACAATCACACCACTGAAGGAAGCAAAACAGTTCAAAGTAACTTGCAATATCGGTAACTAAAATCGATTATTTGACTGCCAGATCGAAGCATATATTAGATCCATCAGTGTGGAATTTTCAGGTCCACTGCGTCCGATCAGTAAAAAAAAAAAAAGAAAAAAAAAGCGGTTTCCCCACTTTTGCCATAATATTATAAATTCATCATTGTTGAGTTACAACCCGGTTCGCCTGACGTCACGCCTACAAGTTGTATAACAGCGATCACACAACAGGGACCTGGGCTTACTTTGCGCCTGAAGCCTCGAACATAGTGGCCCACTGGTGAGCGTTAAAGAATTCTGCAGTGAAGTCCTTGGCGAAGTCTCCGTAAGCGAAGTCGGATCGGTAGTTTTCAATCATAAACTGCTCGACTTTAGGGTTTGGGGCCCCTTTCCAGTACCACCAAAACCATTCCCCGACCATAGCACTCGGCACGGCAAACACGCCCCAGTGGATGAAGATACCTAGCTTTGCTTCGTCATACCAAGAAGGCAGGGGTCTGGAATCGATGGAGGCCCAGTTGGGCAGGTATTTGACTCCATTTTGACTTGTACTCTGGCATAGAGCCGCCAGCGTCAACACAAGAGAAACTAGACCTACTATCCGTGCAGCAGTCGCCATTGTTGTAAACAACATCATGTGATCAGAATCGCTGGTCATGTGACTTTCGCGAACGTTACCAGAGGCGCTTGATACGATGACGTTAGGAGCGGTATTATACTACTTAGTCTTCGAAGTTTCATGGCATTACATCAGTTGGTGAAAATAGTTATTGTTGGTTTCTTCTTTTTTCGTCTTCTTTTTTCAGTGGATTGTGCAGTTCCCTGTCAATATACAAGTCTACCAGAGAAAGCGACGCAATAAACATGCCGCTGCCACGCGTACATTGCGACGATTGACTACTTCATTCCTGCGCCTGTGGTATTGGCTTCGAGTGCCTCGTCTTCTAGTCCTATGGCAACCAAAGCAGTATTCAGCTTTGGCATCCTTCTGTTCCAGTTGGAATAATCATGGCACATTGTATGTACTGTCATGTGTGTGTGTGTGTGTGTGTGTGTGTGTGTGTGTGTGTGTGTGTGTGTGTGTGTGTGTGTGTGTGTGAGAGAGAGAGAGAGAGAGACACACACACACACACACACACACACACACACACACACACACACACACACACACACATACAGGCAGACACAGAGAGAGTAAACTATAGCTTGGTGTAAGTACTGCAAGTTGCTCAATGACTGCCTGGGTCAATTAACTTTACAGAGGCTTGTATAACTGGACTCATGATTAGGTAAAGCTATCAAGAACATGGACCGTAGCTCAGTGTGTAAGTGTTGTGCTGTTGATCTAGTGAATCTGAAAGTAACAAGAGCAGATTTGATTCCAGCCAACATCAACTGAATGGAAAAATACTGAAAAAAAGAGAAAAGAACACCACATTTGGTTTATGGAACTGCCCATATGACTCCAATGCATTGCTCTCTTCACTGGCTGCATACTGAGACGTCTTCACCTTTGCACTCCTTCCTAACAGCTCCATTCTTCTACAGGCACCTGAATATTCAGAATACTATCCTGCCAGTCGAACTACCTGTTTCTGTTGGTCATGCCACCTCTGTCAGTACTTTCAAATCTTCCTTTTTGGTCCACTCCTGAACTCAAAACTGTTTCTCAGCATCCATCTTGGTGTCAGATGAAACTGGTAGTTAGACTCTATGTCTCACCTGGAAATGAAGATGTTGATTTCTCTGGAATATATATATATACAAGCTTTTAAAAAGTGTCAGTTTTTCTTCTGGACCACCCTGTGTATATATATGTATAAAAGACTGAGCACTCACTCTGGGCCATTGCAGGTTAGGCATGCTAAGTGCCAGTTATTGCTATTATTATTTCAAGCAATGCAGGGAGGATCTTGGCCAGGAGGGAGGAGTATGGGTTGAGCTGAACATTGAAAACTCGATCCAGTCAGTATAAATGTTTCTTGCCCTGGCATGCTAGTTCTCACTTGGTACAGACTGCAAATAATGCATGCACCTTCGTATTCAGATTCTGTTTTGCTGTTTTCATTTTGCTTGTGTGTGTGTGTGTGCATGTATTTGTGTGTGCGCGCATGTGTGTGTGGTGTGGTGTGTGTGCATGTGTGTGTGGTGTGTGTGTGTGTGTGTGTGTGTGTGTGTGTGTGTGTGTGTGTGTGTGTGTGTGTGTGTGTGTGTGTGTGTGTTTTGTTGTTGTTTTTATGTTTTTGAGGATGGAGGTCCTTTTATTTTATTATTATTATTTATTCTTACATCAGCACATGGTTTTCTGTGCACATGGCCTGAGCTGCAAATCCATAAATGTCAATAAAGACTATGCAAGCCTAATATGTGTTCCATAGGAGACAACTCTTTAAAATATGTTTAAAATAACCAAATACAAGAGCAATTTGGTGTAACTTTTATTTAATGATAAACTAAACAGAAACTGAAAGTTAGTAATTATATCTGAATGCCTGCCAAACTTGCGTCACCTCAGAATGAAAAACATTAATGTAACCATCCTTAAGTAATGCAAAGCTGACTCCATTAAGAATTTGTGTCTTACTAAATTTGCATCACACACAAATGCGTACTCTCTCTCTCTCTCTCTCTCTCTCTCTCTCTCTCTCTCTCTCTCTCTCACACACACACACACACACACACACACACACACACACACACACACACACACACACACACACACACACATGCATACATGTATACAAACACAGTCACACACACCCTACAAACTTAAAGATCATATAGTTTCAAAAGTGCTTTTGCTATATGCTCTTTAAAACAGACCACACAGTATCACAAACCAAACGTGGAATGTTTTAAAGCTGTCACTGGGAAACACATCATTGTTTTTCCTTCACAACTGTCCACCCTTTCTGACAGTTACCCTTTACAACTGTCCACCCTTTCTGACAGTTACCCTTTACAACTGTCCACCCTTTCGGACAGTGACCCATTGTAACTGCACACCCTTTCTGACAGTGACCCTTTATAACTGTACACCCCTTCTGATAGTTACCCTTTACAACTGTCCACCCTTGCTTATAGTTACCCTTCACAACTGTCCACCCTTTCTGGCAGTGACCCTTCACAACTGTCCACCCTTTCTGACAGTGACCCTTCACAACTGTCCACCCTTTCTGACAGTGACCCTTCACAAATGTCCACCCATTCTGACAGTGACCCTGTACAACTGTCCACCCTTTCTGGCAGTGACCCTTCACAACTGTCCACCCTTTCTGACAGTGACCCTTTACAACTGTCCAACTGACACATTGCCTTTCTGACAGTGACCCTTCACAACTGTCCACCCATTCTGACAGTGACCCTCTATAACTGTACACCCCTTATGACAATTGCCCTTTACAGCTCTCCACCATTTCTGACTAACCCTCCACAGCTGCACCAATATATTGGCCATGAGAAGAATTACTAGGCAGCACTTTGTAGCCAAACAGGCTGAAGCTGATTATAATCGACAGTTGACATTTTTTCTGTCCAGTGATCAGAGTCAAGATTAACATGGGTATCACTGCAAAAAATGAGAGTGGTGTGTGTGTTGATGATGCTGGTAAGTGATGCTGGTCAGCAGCTGATAATGGTCAATTAGTGATGCTGGTCAGTT
>CAUZXP010000488.1:63625-131125 GCA_963584105.1 Alviniconcha strummeri | reverse complement strand
CTCTCTCTCTCTCTCTCTCTCTCCCCCCCCCTTTTTCTTTTCTTTCTTTTTAGGGAAGCGGGGGGGGGGGGGGGGGGGGAGGGGAGGGTCAAGGAAGCAGGTTGGAAACATGAATGAAGAGTCACAAATCAGAGGTTGCTATAACTTTTATTTACACCAACCCGGAAATAGTCTGTGCTGAAAAAGACACAAGCAAACAAAATATTTAGAACATGAAAGCAAAAGTAAATACTAAACAACAGCAACTGTCTAATAAATACAGTAACCATGTAGTTTGCCTGTAGGCTACATTTGGTGTGAAAAAAGTCACAATTCTTCAAAAGCAATTTCACGGAGTCATACAGAGGTGCATCAAAGTTTCCAGTTTAGGCTGATAGAAGTTCTGGAAAAAAGATTTCACTAAACCAGGAAGGCAGAAATGAGACAGTCAGGTCATGTTCATCTTCAACTTCACTCCTGTGTCCGGGTGAAGATTCATCAAAAAAATGGTGGCTTCGCCGGCCTAAGCATCGTCGTTGTCGTATCTTTCCCCCACAACATTCTGATTCAGCCACAAAATGATCGATCTGTGCAGGCGTGAACTTGCAAGGATTGCAGCCGTTAAAGCTGAAGCCGAAAATAAAGTTATTCCTTACAAAGACACAGTGGACAACTGGTCGTTCGTCACACAGATACAGTGTCTGCCCGCGTCCGACATCTAAAACGTGTAGGCCTACTTTCGCCGGTCGATGGTGATGATGATGTAGAGCTTCATATCCTCGGATGTTGGTTGACATATTAGTGACAAACTGTGACCAATGCCTAAGCATGGTTAAAAGTTGCTTTACATCCACAGAAACCACAAGGCTCATTAGGACGGGCAGCCCAGGACGGCCACCTCGACTTTCACACAGCTCCCGAACTCTTGAATTTCGCCGGTTAACTCAACCAAGTTTAAATGCCGGCAACAGTTGTAATCCTTTCAGTCATTTCACACCACCGAGTAACCAAAACTAGAGAAACAATAATTGGTACAATCTTTAGTGGAGAGCGACAGTAAGCAGTATTGATCAAGCGTCACATGTCGATTAATCTTCACCAAAAGAAATTATCGGACATAGTTTCAAAATTTGCGGTCCTGCGACCATTTCGGGCGCTTGCTTAAACCTGGCATGTGTTATCAACACACACACACACACACACACACACACACACACACACACACACACACACACACACACACACACACACACACACACACACACACACACACACACAGCCGCGAGGCGAGCAAGGCAAAAGTTGGCGGTGAAAACACAAAATGGTTCATCGTCACAAACGGAAATAATTTTGGACTCGGAACTTGAAGTTAACATTTTCAGCAGATAAAAAAAGCTCTAGAAACGTGACCGCAACTTCTTTCAACTAGCAGGAATGATTTTATTTTCGGGGAAAGTGAATTCCGTAGCAAATGCTGCTGTCACTAGAGCTGACGACGTTTGTGTTCTACGCGCGTATGGACAGCGTGATGCTTAATCATTGCTTTATCAATGTGAATCTTCTCAGAAACAAAAACACACAATCGTTTTCAATGATCATCGGAAAGGAAGTTTAGCTTCACAGCTTTCAGCTTACACGCAATTTGAACACGACGATGCAAGTTAACATCGGCACAAAGAGTATTAACCGATCATGCCGATGTGTCCCACATTTCGGAAGCCATTTTGCGTCTAAAACGCGACGTTTTTCGTCTTTTAGTGTGTTCTTTAATACTCAGCTTGTTTATAACTACTTTTATTTCTCTTTAAAGTCTCCTCTGTAAGATAGGGCAAACAACGAAAGAAATAATTAACCCTGAGGATCAGTGCAAGTCCACAAAAGGGGTGTTGCCTGGAGCATCTTTTGGCACAATCTCATATTGCTACGTAGTACATATATTATGCACACTAAATAACACAAATTCAAATTATATTATTTTATTCTTAAGTAAATCATTGAAAGGTTCAAATTACCCAAAGAAATTCATGCAAACCAAAAGTGTGTGTGATAGACAATTTTCGGAAATAAAAAGGGGCACAATTTAGGGATTTTTCTTTACCGCGAAAGAGTTGCGCCCATGACAACTAGCTTGGTTACGTGTTGAAAAAGCGCAGTTTTTGGTGGAGTCAGCTGAATGTAACCAAGCTAGTTGCGTACAGTGACATCGCACTCTTAGCGTGGTGACGGTCTGCGAAAAGACAAAGAAACTTTCAAAATTATCCAGTGTGTGTGTGTGTGTGTGTGTGTGTGTGTGTGTGTGTGTGTGTGTGTGTGTGTGTGTGTGTGTGTGTGTGTGACTGACGCGCTCAGTTCTACCTTTCTGTAGATAAAACGAAGAAAGGTATAAACTAAAACTAACAAAACAAAACAGATGGTATGTAACGCTCGTCAGTGGGCAAAGTGATGTACGCAAAATGCTGTTCTCATGATCAAAAGCCTGAAAATAATGATTATAGGTACAGACAATCAACTGTCAACAATTTCAGAGCAACTTACAAAACAAAATACAAGTACACTGCAACGACATTTCGGCGAGTCGAAACTAAATCGCTGTGTTGAAAAAGCACAGTTTTAAATGGAGTCGGAACGTAACCAAGCTAGATTCAGACGATGGCATAATATTTCAAGTGTTGTTGTCCGAAGATCATACTAACCCCAATTAGGATGAACAGTTTTTTTGTTATTTGTTGTTGCTGTTGTTTTGTTTTTGTTTTCTTTGCTGTTGTTGCCACTATTCCCCCATACTACACTCTGCCTAGTCGACACTCGCCGTTTTGCTTTCATGTTGCTTTACGTCCACGGAGGCGAGATGGCCTATTAGGGACGGGGACAGAGTGGGAAGGGGACGAGAGAGTGAAAGGCTCGACCGCGAAAACCGCCCGAAAAGGACCGGAGAGACCGTGGATCGCCGCCAGAACAACAGAAGTGTTAAGGCGGTGTCCCCTCGCCGTTGCCCAGCGACTTGTGCACTGAGCAATTGCTGTTTCAACTGCTGTGCTGGACAGAGTCACTAAGACAATGTCCGTTGCACTGCTGTTGACGAACAACTTGGACAACCTGAAGCAAAAGACGTTCCAATTTGCTCAGCCCAGCTCCACCTCCCTACCCATGATCTCTTCTGGGCAAAATTGAGGGTCCAGCTCCACCTCCCTCCTCTAAGATCTCCTGATCTTTTGATATCGCCTGGAACCCTGTACTCGCCGTGTCAGTCCTAGCTACCAAGTCCTCCTTATCGGCGGGTCGGCTGCCGCAACGCTCGAGTTCACTGGTCACGTGCTCTGATCGGTTTTTCCCGGCGAAGATCTTCTATTAATGCCGTGGAATAGCTATTCCCCATACAGTAAGTATCTACACAACAAAATGACAATTCAGTCAGACTTTCAAAAGGGTTTCAGACTTTCAAAAGGGTTTCAAAAATATTGTTCAGTTAAAAAAGAAAAAGAAAAAAAAAAAAGGCGCCAGAATGTATCGAAACTTAACAAAAGGGGCTCACTTCTACCATGACAGTGATACTGAAAGTGATAGTACTTTTTACTTTTAAACGCAAGCTACAAGGTATGATAGTGATACTGAAAGTGTTAGTACTTTTTACTGACTTTTAAACTCGAGCTACTGTATACCATCCACACTCCGAGCATCGCTTTCCGGCACCCTCCTCCAAATTCTGCCAGATTTAGTTACGCTACTGAGGGTGTACACTTTATCTCCGCGCAGCTAGCTGTCCAGCGACGCGGTCAGCGCCCTCCGAAAGGTTCAGGTACTAATATGACTGTAGATGCAGCCTAGCGTCAAAGCACGCACGTAAACATGAGACGCATCCACCCCGGGTAAGAAAAAGGTTCCATCTCGATTCAAACGATTGTTGTTTTCATTTGCGCTGGTGTAAACTTTTTTGGCGGCTATAAATGACACGCCTTGTTTTATTTGAGTTGTTTGTAACAACTTTACGACTGTTTAAGCACCAACAAAAAAACTGCTCGTTAGCTGACAGTTTTCCGGACCCTATGGCGTAACTAAATACGGCAGTGGTTGAAGGAAGGATGTCGTAAACCAGTGCTTGGAGTTTGTATGCCATCTGGACAAGATCATAACACTTTTCTTTAGTTTGGGAATTTGAGGACTAGGAGTAGGACCAATGCCAAGCACACTCAACACTCTGGGTCGGCTTTAATTAATGCACTGAATAGCACAGTGTACTGATTTCGCTAACACAGTAACAACAACAGTATATGTTTAACCGACTAACACTTGGGTTCAAATAATGGTAACTGCTGGAAAAGTGAGGGGTTTTGTTTTTGTTTGTTTGCTTGCTTTTCAGAAGTGTGGCCTAAACTTTTATAGTTTAAACTTTATGTCTCTCTGTTCAGTGCAAGGTAACTTCTTAACCGGAAATCATAAAAATGTGCTGGAGCAAGTTTGTGATGTTCTGTTTGAAGGTTTGGGTTACGGTCTGTTTAAATTATAGTCATGCGGTTCGCTAATTGTAGTTCTGTTACGCAACGAAAAACTGAAAAAGAAAAAGAAAAGCAGCGCGGCATTGTGTGAACGGACTTACTTGGCGCCAGAGGCTTGAAACATCTCGGCCCAGTCTCTAGCAAAGAAGAATTCAGCAGTGAACTGTTTGGCAAAGTCCGCATACGTAAAGTCTGGCCGGTAGTTGTCCTGCATAAACTTTCGGATGGCAGGAGTCGACTGTCCCTGCCAGTTCCACCAGAACCACTCGGACGAGTAGCTGGGCACGGAAAACACGCCCCAGTGGATGAAGATGCCCAGCTTTGATTCGTCATACCAGCCTGGCAGCGGTCTGGAATCGATGGAGGCCCAGTTGGGCTGGTAGTGCGTTCGGCCAGTCTGGTGTGCGCACTGGCACACAGCTGCCAGTGTCAAAAGAAACAGAAGGCCGGTACTCACTACTTTTCCAACAGCCATTGTTGTAATCAGTTACTTCACGTGCGCGCACTCCCTTCCCTTCGTACCCATATACCTAAAGTTAGGTCCAACGACGTACAAGATTAAGATCAAGAATGTCATGTGACCCACTGCTGATCATGTGATTGTAAGCAGTTGTTTTCCTTGAGGTGGTGACGTTCAAAATAGATAAGTGATATGTTAGCGAATTGTCTCCCTTCTCAAACAGCGATTAAAAAAAATAAAAATAAAGAAGAAGAAGAAGAAGAAACTGAAGAAGTCTCTTCGTGACACCTGTTCTTCTTTTGGTTTAGGCAGCCACCTTCCAATGAGCAGAACGAACTGCTCGGAGATATTGCTGCACTTTTGGGGGGTCTGCAGGTCTTGACATCAGTTTATGACCGAAGTGGCTCCGGCCTGAGACCATGGACCAACTGACATCCGTGGATAGACCACAGAAAGGCATACTGTTATTCGGTGGAGTGTGGGATAGACCCAAACTCCAAGCACTGGTTTAAGACATCCTTCCTTCAACCACTGCCGTATTTAGCCTACGCCACAGGGTCCAGAAAACTGTCAGCTAACGAGCAGTTTTTTTGTTGGTGCTCAGACAATAGTAAGTTTGTTACAAACAACTCAAATAAAACAAGGCGTGTCATTTATAGCCGCCAACAAAGTTTACACCAGCACAAATAAAACCACTATCGTTTGAATCGAGACGGAACTCTTTTTCTTTTCTTTTCTTTTTTACCCGGGTGGGTGCGTCTCGTGTTTACGTGCGTGCTTTGGCGCTAGGTTGCTTCTACAGTCATATTAGTACCCGATCCTTTTGGAGGGCGCTGACCGTGTCGCTGGACAGCTGCGCGGAGATAAAGAGTGCCCCTTCAGTGGCGTAACTAAATCTGGCAGTTTGGAGGAAGGTGCCGGAAAGCGGTGCTCGGAGTGTGGGATAGACCCAGACCCTATCCTCCTATTAGCGGCAGCCTGTGACATTTATAATGTACTGCGGTTGTCATTTTAAAATGGTGCTAGCTTTAATGACGCGTCCCGGCTCAGTCGTGATAAATTCATTGTCTCGCGGAGATTACCAATTATACTTGAACTGACTACAACAAAGCATTGAGCTGACTACAACAAAGCATTGTCGCGACCCGTCATAATATAATGATTAGAGACAGGGAGTTCGACTCGATGAGAAACCTTGACACACACAAAAAAGCCCGTCTTCCTGACTGATCGGTGATGTACAGACTGATCAGTAATGCTGGTACAGGACTGATAAAGCGAAGTGGGTGCAGATGATCAAAAGGTCACTGCCTTTGACTTTCACGAAACAAAAAAGGTTCAATGGCTCACTAGGTCTATGCTTGCAAAAGCCTGATTGTGGCTCCGCATACTAGTACAAGGTCGTGACTGTTGCTGATATAATAATAATGATGTACTCTTGTATGTGCTGTTTCACCTAATTGGAGCACATAGCCGGGCCATTACAAAGCAAACATATGAACCAATAAACAGTCAAAACAAAGTTCCGCTCGCGCACTCTCTCTCTCTCGCACACACACACACACACACACACACACACACACACACACACACACACACACACACACACACACACACACACACACAGAGTCAATAGGATAGCTTGAAGCGGTGAGATTTCAATGATGATTTGAAAGACGTGAGTGTGTTTGACGATCTAATTTTAAAAAGGAGACTGTTCCCTGTGTTCATATCCCATTAACTTCATGTCCTGTAGCAGACAAGACAATTTCATTTGAGGATCCCGTAGATCTAGATCTTCAGGACGAAAAGCTTGTTTCTAACGAGAATTAACCCCTTTACTGCCCTAGCATGTAAAATTTCCTGGCTGAAAGATGCACAAACACACCTGCAGCCAGTTATTTTCCGGTCCTGTAACACATCTGCTTTCAATGCTGTGCGTTTTGATGAGAATCCTTTCTCATGCCGGTGCAAAAAAGACTAGAAAAAGGCTTTAAGGTTTCAAATTTGGCATAGTTCAGGAGCTGTGTGAGAGTCGAGGTGGCCGTCTTGGGCTGTCCGTCCTAACGAGCCTTCTGGTTTCCGTGGACGTAAAGAATTATTGAACCGTGCTTCGGCATTGGTCATAGCTTGTCCCTAATATGTCAGCTGACATCTGAGGACACTAAGCATCACTTCACCACCAAATTTGGCACGTGTGTGTGTGTGTGTGTGTGTGTGTGTGTGTGTGTGTGTGTGTGTGTGTGCGTTTCAAGCAACATCATAGCAGAGGGGGGTTTAAGAATAAGACGCTTCAAGCTGTTGCCGACATCGCTGACGCTGATTCCAGAGTTGGCCTCGCCGCCTCCATTGTTGCGTGCTGTGCTGTGTGTCTTAATCACCCTCTCAGTGTGCGTACGTCATCTCAGTGCCGAAACTTTCAGTGACGAGTGTGTGTGTGTGTGTGTGTGTGTGTCTGTGAGAGAGAGAGAGAGAGAGAGAGAGAGAGAGAGAGAGAGAGAGAGAGAGAGAGAGAGAGAGAGAGAGAGAGAGAGACAGACAGACAGACAGACAGACAGACAGACAGACAGACAGAGACAGAGACAGAGAGACAGACAGAGACACGGAGAGGGTAAACTATAGCATGGCGTGAGTATTGCAAAGCTGCTCAATGACTGCCTGGATTAGTCAACTTTACAGAAGCTGGTAACTCAACTGGTTTCATGACTATGTAAAGTTATTAAGAACATGGACTGTAGCTTGGCGTGTAAGTGCTATGCTGTTGATCTAGCGAATCCGAATGAAAGCGGTGCAGGTTTAATTCCAGCCAACATCGACTAGCTGGGAATTAAAAGAAAGAAAACAAAAACAAAGATCACTGTAATTGGTTTATAACTGGCCAAGAGTCGATTGCTTCGCTCTCTTTACTGGCTGCATACTGAACAGAGAATCGAATACAGACTCCTGCTGGTTTAATATCATCTCTGATTAAACCCCTGCCTACCTTTGAGCGCTTCTTCACCTTTATTCTCCTTCCCGACAGCTCCATTCTTCTACAGACACCCGGATGTTTAGAATCCTATCCTGCCACAGTCCAACTGCCTGTTTCTAAGTCTTCCTTGAAAACCTTCCGCTTTTTCACAGAACTTTTCGTCAGTTCCTTTGCCCTGGAATACCTATGTGCATTTAAACCTTTGTTGTCTGAGAGAGATATATATATATATGTTTGTGTGTGTGTGTGTGAAAGACTGTGCACTCACTTTGGGCCATTGCAGGTTAGGCATTTTATAGTGCCAGTTATTACTATTATTACTTCAAGCACTGCATGGAGGATTTCGGACAGGATACAGGAGGGGGTGGTATGTTTGGTGTGTGTGCGTTGTTGTTGTATATTTTTATATATTTTTTAGGTCAGCGCATGGTTTTCTATGCACACGGCCTGAGCCCCAAACCCAGAAATGTCAACAAAGACAGCGCAAGTCCAATATGTGTTCCACAGCGGGCAACCCTTTAATATATGTCAGAACAAACCAAATACAACCGCAATTTAGTCTAACATTTAGTCAATGGTACACTGTACAAGCATGACAAACAAACTGAAACTGAAAGATAGTAATTGGATTTGAATGCCTGTCCAACATGTGTCACCTCTGAACAAGAAAATGAAGGCAGCTATCCTTATGTCACCCCTGAACAAGAAAATGAAGGCAGCTATCCTTATGTCACCTCTGAACAAGAAAATGAAGGTAGCTATCCTTATGTCACCTCTGAACAAGAAAATGAAGGTATCTATCATTATGTCACCTCTGAACAAGAAAATGAAGGTAGCTATCCTTATGTCACCTCTGAACAAGAAAATGAAGGTAGCTATCCTTATGTCACCTCTGAACAAGAAAATGAAGGTAGGTAGATCCAGCCAAATTTTGAAAAGCAAGCAATGCAATCCATTAATATGTGATATTAAAGAGGGTCACAAGGCAAGTACACAAACCAAATTTCATTAATTTATCTGTAATATTTTTTGAGATATCACCCTTCAAATAGTCATCATTTTAGGCGTTTTAGGCGCATTTTACAAAATGCCATTTTTGTATGGCTCTAGCATAAAAAGTATTGGTCACACATCCACCCAGCTTGTTTTACAGTGTCTGCACAACACAGACTAAACACAATTTTTTCAGTAGTCATCCTTACTCAAATTTTGGAGATGCAGAGTGCCAAAAATGGAAAAATCACTAATTTTGACATTGTCCAATCACCAATCTTTGACAGTACCATGACAAGATCAAACATAACATGGGAATGGAAAGATGTACAACCATAAACCTGGTATCAACTGATTCAGCATTAATTAGACAATACAAATTCACAAGTCTAAAGAAGTGCAAGCTAAATTTTACCTACAGAGGCAAGTTTCCATGAGAAAAAGGGTGCAAATATACCACAAATCTTTGATGGTAATAGCATTAAAGCAAACCAAACTCTGGAATGGAAAGAGATACAGCCATGGTTCTGGTATCTGCAGATTCAGCATTAATCAGAGAAGGGAAATGCACAGCATATGGAAATTTAGGCAATTTTTAGATATATGTAGACTGGTTTGAATGAGGAAAAGAAGTTAAAAACTGCAGTCCAAGTGTGGCCTCATGGTAGATGTTGAGGCCTGCCTCACTTTCTAGGACCAATTCTCTCCTCAAGATGATGAAACTGATCATCCTCTGAAATCATTAACAAAGAAATATATAAACAAACAGGTAAAAAAGATTTATTTCAACATATACAGCACACTAACACTTAATACTCACCAATTAAATACACTTAATACTCACCAATTAAATCATCAAATTCTGAAGTTTAGTTGTAAATAACACTTGACTTTGTGTGAATCATGCAGTAATAACTTGAGAAATAAATCAATCAGAAAGGTACAAACAGAAGGAAGCAGACAAGAACAAGTTTTCAGGTATCTGACTACTACTACCAGTCTCAGCTATTGAAACAATCCCAGAAGCAGAAACCTGACTGGAGTGACGCCATTATTTGACAATACTTAAAAACAAAAAAACTTCCCTACTTTAGTTTAGATAAAAGACCTGGATTATTAAGGAAAAGTAAACTAACAAAAACTGGAGTCCCACATCAATGACATTAAAAAAATTACATGCTCAAAAATGTATTTAACGTTGCTCTGAGTATTTTATTTTCCCCACCCCCTACCACCTCCACATTTGATGTGGCTCTTCAAGTGTGTGTGTGTGTGTGTGTGTGTGTGTGTGTGTGTGTGTGTGTGTGTGTGTGTGTGTGTGTGTGTGTGATTATTTCTTTCATTTTGTTTCTTGTTCAATCTTTCTTACTGACTTAGTTACTTCTGTCTTGTTACCATAGTCTTGTTTTGTCAATCATGCTTGCAAAATGTTAAACAAAAACAAAACTTGTCATTATTACTCTTCTCTTTTTTCTTCTCTTTTTACCCCCCTCCAACCTCCATTGTTATTATTATTATTATTATTACTATTATTATTGTATGCAAAGATTGAAAGAATCATGTAAGAATCATGTAATTTTTTAGCCAGTGTGCCAGGTCTTCCATGTGCACAAAAGTGGAAGAGAAAGAAGGGGGAAAAAACAAGAAATAAATTCTTCAGAAGCAAATATAATTCCAAACTCTCAATATAACATTAATTTTGGCTGGTGGCTCGCTTTTATTTCGTTTTGTCTAGATGAGCAGATCTACTGTAAAAGAAACATATGGGTCGTGACTGCATCGTCTGCTAGCTAAATAAGAGTTATTGTCCTTGACAAGAACAACAAATATATTTTTTTTTAAATCATTCACTTGCTAAATTTCCTTTAAAAAAATTCACTGTTGAGAACATACACCATAAATCACGTTTTTGTCAATTCGGATTTACATGGAAAGAAATTACTACTTTTATAGCGGTTTGCATTTCGGAGGAACTAATGAAAAGATAACTCTGTAATGTTGTTCAAACTACGACCAGACCACAACGAATTTGCTTCAATTGCATTCAAAGAGATGTAAACAGCACAAAAATACAGTTATGGTTGTGTTGGAAACTCACTTAGTTATCGCTAAAATAAAAAACTTACCACGGTTTCTTTCCAGTTCCTCCAGGGTGAGCTTCTTTTGCGCCGCTCGCGTAGTCGCAGACTTTAGCGATCGCGCAACTCGAACAGACAACAAAATTTATGGGGTCTCCAATTTCCGTTGCACGGGAACTTTTACAAGAACTCGCTTCCGGATCAAACGATACACCGTTTTAAAGAGCGAAAATTCGTCTTTCCAGTGATACCAAATTCAATATGGTGCATTCAGACTTTCTTGGTGTAAATTTAAGGTAAAAATGAGCGTATTTTTCAACTCAATTTTTGCTGAAGTCGAAAACGAAGAATTTAATGAATTTTATAATGGATAAATCTACTGGAATTCCTCTTTCTAGAAAGTATAACTTCATGTCTGTACGTTTTTCTTGTAAAAGTTCCCAACGGTTTTCCGAACGCAGCCGTTTTCCGACCTCGCTCATCTGACTTTCGACGTCAGAACCACGCTCGGTTTCCGACCGCTTGGTGTGTTCATTAAAACTTCTTCCAAACTCACATTACATCATTCATGCACAAAATAATGGCATCAACAGGTTGTAAATAGATCATTTTTTGCGTGACAGTAGTTTTTATTGACAAACTGCACAGAACAAGGCAAATATGACAAGTTGAAAATGAGCAATATTTGCCTCGCGACGACCATGTTACCCAGCACTAAAGAGAGGCTGGTCCTACCTAATGAAGGTAACTATCCTTATGTCACCCCTGAACAAGAAAAAGAAGGTAACTATCCTTATGTCACCCCTGAACAAGAAAATGAAGGTAACTATATATAACTATCCTTATGTCACCCCTGAACAAGAAAAAGAAGGTAACTATCCTTATGTAACACAAAGCTGACTCCATTCAGGTACTGTTTTACTAAATTTGCATCACACACAAATGTGTGCTCATACACACACATACACAAACATGCGAGTGGCACACTTACACAGTCACACACTCTACAAACTCAAAGATCATACAGCTACATAAAGTGCTTTAGATATATATATATACAGAATCTTTGATGCACTTAAGAAAACAAAAGAACCAACAAAAATGACCACATTGTACCAGAAACCCAAAGTGGAATGTTTCAAAGATGTCACTGGGAAACACACCACTGTATCACCAAGTATATACATATTTGTGCTTCATTATTGCAAGTGGGATCTTCTGGTCAGTTACACAGATGAAAGCTAGCAGCAACAGAGCTGCGCTACCCAGCCTACTGGTTACCAGAGATCTAAAGGCATGCATATATATATTCTTTTCATGGGCAACAAACAGAACCGATTTTAAGGGTGATAAAAGAAAACAATTAGACAAACAGGATGTGCATCCATTTTAACTGGGCACCTTTTCTACTGCACAGCCTTTATAGCAGTAATCCTCCAAACCTGTAACCCTTTCTGACAGTTACCCTTTAGAAATGTCCACCCTTTCTGATGGTTTCCTTTTATAACTGTCCACCCTGACAGTTTCCTTTTATAACTGTCCAGCCTTTCTGAGTTTTGTTGTTGTTGTTTTTTCACTATACACCCTTTCTGATAGTTACCCTTTTCAACCATCCACCCTTTCTGATAGTTTCCATTTATAACTGTACACCTTTTCTGACAGTTACTCTTTGGAATCGTCCACCCTTTCTGACAGTTTACTTTCATAACTGTACACCCTTTCTGACATTTACTTTTTACAACTGTCCACCCTTTCTGACCAGGCCTTTTGAGTTTTATAAGTGTACACCCTTTCTATTACCCTTTACAACTGTCCACCCTTGTGACAGTGACCCGTTATTACTGTACACCCTTTCTGACAGTTACCCTTTACAACTATCCCCCCTTCTGACAGTGACCCTTTATTACTATCCACCCTTTCTGACAGTTACCCTTTACAATTGTCCACCCTTTCTAACCCTCCACAGCTGCACTATTTATTGGCCATGAGAAGATTTACTATGCAGCACTTTGTAGCTGAATAGGCTGAAGCCGATTACAATTGGCAGTCAACATGTTTTCTGTCCAATGGCCAGGGTCAAGATGGATTAACATGGTTAACGCATGTATCACTGCAACAAACAGTGGCAGGGGGGAAGAGGGTGTGTGTGTGTGTGTGTGTGTGGGGGGGGTGCTGTAGAATACGCACATTTAAAGCAAATGAGTGTTGCAGAAAAACAGCCGCTATTGCACAAGTTGGCATTCCTGATATCACAATCTCCATGAAGGTGAAACAAAGGGTAAAATTCCCTGATACAAGATGGAATACTTTTGGTCTGGAGTTACGGAGAGAGAAAAAAGGGATGATAAAGTTCAAGTACTTTCTGATGATAACAGCTGTAGACAGCAATACACTAATCAAGACCACAGATATGTCAGATTACAGCACAGATCACAGCCAACAGTACACAAGAATATGACACTGATCACTCTCATTATTTTGAACATTTTATGTGTTTGGAGCAAACACTATTGCTGTAAGTCAGAATCAGTGTTTGATGCATGTATGATGCTAGCCAATTATGATACTTGCGAGCTGCACCATAAAATTAATGTATATATATATATACATTCACTCAGGGGTGCTTGTGAGTTAGTGAGATGTGCGTCAGGGGTGCTTGTGAGTCAGTGAGATATGTGAGTCAGGGGTGCTTGAGAGTTAGTGGTACTTGAAGTGGCGCTTGTGAATTAGCAACATCTGTCAGCATGTGATGCAGTCAGTAATGACAATTGGTTCGTGACGCTTGCAGGTTAGCCATGCCTGTTGTTTAGTGATATTTTATTAGTCAGCTATGCTAGTCAGTGATGCTGGTTGTTAGTGAGACTGGTCAGTTAGTGATGCTGGTTGTTATGGAGACTGGTCAGTTAGTGACACTGGTTACAGATGCTTTCCAGGTAGCAGTGCCTGTCAGTGATGCTGGTCGTTAGCGATGCTGCTTGTTAGTGGTGCAGGTCAGTTATTGAAGCTGCTCAGTTAGTGATGCTGCTCAGTTAGTGATGCTGCTCAGTTAGTGATGCTGGTCAGCTGCTGATACTAGTCAGTTAGTGATGCTGGTCAGTTAGTGATGCCAGTCAGCCACTGATACTAGTCAGTGATGCTGGTCAGTTAGTGATGCTGGTCAGCTGCTGATACTAGTCAGTGATGCTGGTAGGTTAGTGATGCTGGTCAGTTGGTGATGCTTGTCAGTTAGTGATGCTGGTCACCGGCTGGTACTGCTCAGCTGTTCATGCTGGTCAGCTAGTGCTGCTGGTCAGTTGGTGATGCTGGTCAGTTAGTGATGCTTGTCAGCTGCTGATACTGGTCAGTTGGTGATGCTGGTCAGTTAGTGATGCTGGTCAGCTTGAAGGTCCAGGCCCACTGGCAAGGCATGAGAGTGAAGTCGATGGACGGCAAGGTGATCACAATGCCCTGGTGCCCAGTCTGCTTGTAGTCCAGACTGCCCTTGTAACCCAGGAGTCTGACCACTGTGGTGGACCCCGGGACAGGAGCCCCCAGGGTCAGCGTGTTGCCTGTCGGCCATTTCAAAAGGAAGGCGTACACGTCCTTGCCATTGCTGTTCTTCTTCATGGTGTACCTGTTGTGAGTAGACATGTTAAATGGGTCAGGCCTTCTCCACTCAACACACATGCCAACATCAGTTTCAGCAAATTCAAGATAAATGACTTAGGCAAACATGCAAATTTATAGACTTCAAAATTGGCACATCATTTAATTAAAAAAAAGACATTTTGGTAGATCACCTGAATGTTTCTTTTACACACACCACTTACATTAATCTTGTATTTTTTGTCTCAATTTACTACGCATTTTTTGAGTGCAGCTCCTTCAGTTTGATGCCCAAGTGTTTCCTAAGTTTGTGAAAAAATTCTGTGAGCACACTTTAAAGAAGCAGAGTAAAGAACAAGGAAAATGTACTCACTAAAGGAAAACAGCTCACAAATACAAAAACAAACAAAATCTGACTTTTCAACAAATGGGTTTAAATCATGGAAAAAAATTTTTAATGTGTTTTCATCAGGGGTAAAATATATAATTAACTATACTAATGCAGAAGAAAGACAGAAAAGAAGAAATAGACCTGAAGATGATTGATAGTTGTTGATCACTTTTATATAGCGCTATTCTCTGCTCTTGAGCACTCACTGCACTCGTGTGTGATTCTACACAAGTGAATAGTTTCTATAGAGCTTTTTTTTTTTAATATCTACTGAAGTGGCGTACTTACAGCTCTGGCATGGTTGGTGCCACATGAAACTGCTGCCATCTCAGCGCATTATGTGTAGACTATACAACCATGCACCATGTCACTTCATGCAAAGCCACATACATAAGGTGCATGTGTATTTTGCCGTACCCTGCCACCTGCACTTCTGGCAGAATGACCGAGGTCTTTTACGTGCTACTGCAGCAACATGGGAGGTGGAATGGACACTGAAATAGGAGGCAGTACAGAAAGTTGACCCTGGAGAAGAAAACTCTCCTGCTGCTACCGCTGGGATTTGAACCCACAACCTTTTGATCATGAGTCTGGCACTGTAACCACTGACCTATCCCTGCTTCCTGGCAAAGACCTAAATGGTCTACCGTAACTCTCATCTGGCATGCAAGTAAAATATTACAGGAAGTAACTGAACTCCACCATGGTACACCTTTCTCCGTTGATTCTACAAGTGCACTATGCCTCATTCTGTTTCAGATTATTGTAAATGACAGCAGAGGAAATGGTTGGGTGGAAGGGGGTGGGGGGAGGAGGGCAACTCACCAGACATCAGGGTTAGCAGTGTCGTTCTGGTACTGCCAAGGATGACTGGCGTAGATACCCTCCCCATTGACCTGAAGCCACTGACCCATGTCAACTAGACGTTCCTGGTACACAGGGGTGATCATTCCATACTTGGTTGGTCCCACGTTCATCAGCATGTTGCCACCGCAACTGAAATTGAGTAAGTAGTCGTGGTATTGGGAACAATACACCACAGTAGATTGGATATTCATGCCTTTTTTAAGGTGGGAAATGACAAAACAAGTCTTGAGAATTAACTTGCTCACAAACCAACTTCTTGCAACCCATCCATCAACCCAGAAATGTTGAGGCCAAAATTAGATGATTTTGCACTAACTCACGTCAATACACTTGCTACCATCCATTTGCTTGACCAGCTATCCCCATCCCAGCAAAGCCATCTACCCAACAGTCCACCATCCCAGTAGAGCCATCTGTCCAACAGTCCTCCATCCCAGCAGAGCCATCTGTCCAACAGTCCTCCATCCCAGCAGAGCCATCTGTCCAACAGTCCACCATCCCAGGAAAGCCATCTGTCCAACAGTCCTCCATCCCGGCAGAGCCATCTATCCAACAGTCCACCATCCCAGCAGTGCCATCTATCCAACAGTCCACCATCCCAGCAGAGCCATCTGTCCAACAGTCCACCATCCCAGTAGAGCCATCTATCCAACAGTCCTCCATCCCGGCAGAGCCATCTGTCCAACAGTCCACCATCCCAGCAGAGCCATCTGTCCAACAGTCCTCCATCCCAGTAAAGCCATCTATCCAACAGTCCACCATCCCAGCAGAGCCGTCTGTCCAACAGTCCACCATCCCAGTAAAGCCATCTGTCCAACAGTCCACCATCCCAGCAGAGCCGTCTGTCCAACAGTCCACCATCCCAGGAAAGCCATCTGTCCAACAGTCCACCATCCCAGGAAAGCCATCTGTCCAACAGTCCACCATCCCAGGAAAGCCATCTGTCCAACAGTCCACCATCCCAGGAAAGCCATCTGTCCAACAGTCCACCATCCCAGGAAAGCCATCTGTCCAACAGTCCACCATCCCAGGAAAGCCATCTGTCCACCATCCCAGGAAAGCCATCTGTCCACCAGTCCACCATCCCAGGAAAGCCATCTGTCCAACAGTCCACCATCCCAGGAAAGCCATCTATCCAGCAGTCCACCATCCCAGGAAAGCCATCTATCCAACAGTCCACCATCCCAGGAAAGCCATCTATCCAACAGTCCACCATCCCAGTAAAGCCATCTATCCAACAGTCCACCATCCCAGTAAAGCCATCTGTCCAACAGTCCACCATCCCAGTAAAGCCATCTATCCAACAGTCCACCATCCCAGTAAAGCCATCTATCCAACAGTCCACCATCCCAGGAGAACCATCTGTCCACCAGTCCACCATCCCAGGAGAACCATCTATCCAACAGTGCAATCACTGACTAGCTCTTCCATCCAGTACCTCAACAAGTCTGCCCAAGCACTCTGTTATCTATACCACCCATCCATCCATCCCCATATTCCCACAGCCAACTTGCCTTACTACTGCGCTATACAACACATTCACCACCATCCCTTCTGGACAGCCATCCCTTCAGCCATCTCCTCAAATAATACAACTTTATTATCTCTGTGCAGAGAAATTCACCTTCTGGCATCATCTACTTGTAAACAATTCAATGGAATAGGAAGCTGGAAAAAATTTCCTCAAATTCTGAAACAGTACACATAACAGTTAACATAACTGTAAAAGTCATGACCTTCCTATCTGGTCTACTACAGAATCAGGATTTCATTCCATCCACCTTTACCTGACAGTGATGATGAAAGTGTGGATTAACTCATCCATTGTCAGGTAATCCTCCAGACGAGCATTGCGTCGGAAACCCCACGAGTACTTGTCAATTGTCATGGCATTCTCAAACTTACGGTTCTGTTTCACACCTGGTGATAAGAGGGAAATGGTTTCATAACCCTTGACATAATCACATGAAAAACTGATATAATTTTGAGTGATCTCCCCTTAATGTCTAAGCTCCTTGAATATGACTGAATACATATTATCATTCACCAACACAGATGATAAAAATGGAAATTGCTAAAATCTTGCTTATTAGGCATAATACTAGTTAATACAATATACAACAATATGAAAGAGTTAAACTTTTTTTTTAAAGCACAAAAAAAGGACTGAAAATAGAAAAAAATGTCAAAAAATATGGATGTCAACAGGATGTGAGTATCAACACATACACACACACACATGTACACATAAACACACACACACACACACTCACACAGTAACACACACACTAACACACACCTAACCTGGATTATAGCGATCAGAACAGGTCAAGAAGCCGCCATGATGACAAGCGATCCCTTTTCCCCATCGGTCATTGGTCACCACAGTGTCCTTCACTGGACTGTGTTAAAG
This sequence comes from Alviniconcha strummeri, assembly GCA_963584105.1. NCBI lineage: Eukaryota > Metazoa > Mollusca > Gastropoda > Provannidae > Alviniconcha > Alviniconcha strummeri. Next base: position 112,895 of record CAUZXP010000488.1, on the reverse strand, counting down.
AACAAAGTCATCAGTCACTATCCTTGCTTCTGGACATGTATGCATAATTTATTAATTATAATAACATATATAATTTTACTTATCCCATATTATAATTAAAGCACAAACCCACACCCCTCCAAAAAAGGAAGCTAAAAAATGGAAAATTTCCTAATATTAAAACATTCACAACCCCCAGCTTACCTGCTGTTATAGAGCCAGGCCAAAAAGTCGGTGGAGTTCCAGTAGACGTCTGGTGCCTCCCAGTCCCCATCAGACCACACTACCTCTGGCTTGTACTTGTTCACGATCTCATACAGCTCTGGCATTGTCTTTTTCTGTGAGTATATATTACATGAATGTAACTTGATACTATAGTTTTAAATGGACTGATACACAAGCAAAATCCATAACAGTAACAAAACAGTCTGAAATGTCCCGAACAGTTGGAATTTTCAGGTGTTGACTCTCAAAACACATTGATTTCAGACAACTGACTGAAAAATGTCATGCCTGCAACTAGTGTAAGCTGCTGCAGTCACATAAAAATAGTCACCACAGATCATTATTTAACCTTGATATAATGCATAGACACATGTTGTGTGTGTGTGTGTGTGTGTGTGTGTGTGTGTGTGTGTGTGTGTGCGCGCGTGCATGAGTGTGTGTGTTGTTAGTGTTATTGTAAAGCGCCCTGTGCTCCCACCTTGTGCAGTAAATGGGCACTCTAAAAATCCTCTTTATTATTATTATAAGTATTATAATGGTTTGTCTAGTTTGTAGCACCTATAATTATATAAATTTCACAATGAATTTTGATTAATAGCATGTAAGCTGCACAAAATCAAGTAATTAGTCAATAAATAATCCAAACAGAATGTCTGATTCTGAATGATAAATAAGGGAAAACTCACAAAGACAAAGTCTTGTGTGGAGAAGTTGTTGGCCTTGTCCTGGAGATAGAGAGGGTGGAACCACTCAAAGAGAGAGTGGTAGAGTCCGAACTTCAGGTTGGTATGGTTTTTGATTGCATCTGCCAGCTCACCTGTAAATTATGGGTAAAAATCTAAAATGTTCATCAGTACTTGTAACTTTTAGTGTAAGGATCGATTCCAGTTGGTATCTGTAGAGAAACTAATTAAAAGAATAAAACAGGAAGAGTTAATTTAAAGATCAGCCCAAGATCAGCATCAATCGAGTCAGCCAAACACACGTAACAACAGTGACAAAACAAAAGCATCAAGAATGAACGACCATGAATTTTTAATTATTTTATTTTACCTCAGCCTCAAGTATGTTTTTGAACTAAAAGCTTGTTTACCTTAAAACAATATTTTTTTGTTTTGTTTTTTATCCACAATCTCGACTCAATTACTGAAACTTGAAATTTAATAGACCTACCCACAATGTCCCTGTTAGGTCCCACATCCATTGAGTTCCAGTTGAAGGAATACTTGGAGGGCCAGTTGGTGTATCCTTCATGATGTTTGCTGACAAACACAATGTACCTGCAGAGCAAACAGCAATGTACAAATCATCCCATCAGTCATGTTCTGGTCTGCCGTTCTGTTTTTAAACCATCATATTATCATATTATCGATAGTTTTAATATCTGAAGAAAAAGATATTTGGAGAGCTATTGCTACATACTAACATAGCACATACATGCAAACTACATATAATAGTTAATACAAAGTCAAATTATATCATTTTATTTTTAACCATCAGGTCATTCAAACTCAAAGCAATCATGCAAACGGCCAAAAGTGAGACCTCAGTTAATGCAGACCAACAGATATTCCCCAATCATTATCCACAAAACTCTATCAGGATCCACACAACAAACCAATAATTCAGACTTCCGAAAGGGTTAAATAAAATATTAATAAGTTAAAAACTTTTTTTTTTTAATCAATAGAGAGAGAGAGAGAGAGAGAGAGAGAGAGAGAGAGAGAGAGGGGAAAAAAAAGAAGGGACAGCGATACATTAACTTTAGTACACTACATGCTACATTGTCACAACCAGAATGACTCCAGCATTAAGCTGGGCAGTGATGAGGGCCGTTGTAATGTTTGATTAATTCAATAATTGTGAGGGGCAAAGTCACAAGACAGCGTCCACAGACTACAATCTCTGGAGAGAAAGGACAGCCGAAACGGGTTTGAACCAAGGTCCCTCTGCTTACCATCCTAACGCCTTACCGCTAGGCCGAAGCGGCTCACCTTAAGTTAATATAGTCATGTTCGCTATTTATAGTTGTTATGCTATTATTCAACTAAAAACTGGAAACAAAGAAATGCAGCATTGCGCGAACGGACTTACTTGGCGCCAGAGGACTCAAACAGCTTGGCCCATTCTCTAGCATCGAAGAACTCAGCAGTGAACTGTTTGGCAAAGTCTGCATACGTAAAGTCTGGCCGGTAGTTTTCTTGCATAAACATTCGGATGGCAGGGGTCGGCTGTCCCTTCCAGTTCCACCAAAACCACTCGGACGAGTAGCTGGGCACGGAAAACACGCCCCAGTGGATGAAGATGCCCAGCTTTGATTCGTCATACCAGCCTGGCAGCGGTCTGGAATCGATGGAGGCCCAGTTGGGCTGGTAATGCGCTCCTGTCTGGTCTGCGCACTGGCACACAGCTGCCAGTGTTAAAAGAAACAGAAGGCCGGTACCCACTACTTTGCCAACCGCCATTGTTATATAAACACCGTCATGTGACCCACCGCCGATCATGTGGTTATAAGCAGTTGTTTCCCCTGATGTGGTGACATCAGCGAATTGTCTCCCTTCTAATCTCTCTCTCTCTCTCTCTCTCTCTCTCTCTCTCTCTCTCTCTCTCTCTCTCTCTCTCTCTCTCTCTCTCTCTCTCTCTCTCTCTCTCTATATATATATATATATATATATATATATATTAAAAAAGGGGGCGGGGATAGCTCAGTGGTTAGAGCACCGGACTCGTGATTGAAAGGTCGCGGGTTCGAATCTCTGCTGGAACGGCGGGAGAATTTTCTTCTCCAGGGTCGACTTTCTGTGCTGACTCTTATTTCGGTATCCGTTCCACCCCCGTGTTACCACAGTAGCACGTAAAAAATCCCGGTCATTCTGCCAAAAGTGCAGGTGGCAGGTTACAGCTAAACACGCATACACCTTACGTATGTGGATTTTACTGAACCGTGCTTCGGCATTGGTCACAACTTGTCCCTAATATGTCAAATGACATCTGAGGACATTAAGCATCAACTCATCATCATATTAAAAAAGAAGAAGAACTGGGGAAAATAAGAGTATTGGGAAGACGGGATGAACAAGCAATCAATCCAATATATGGAATCAAGGAGCATTTACTGTAATAATAATAAAAATCTGAAACAAGAATGAGCTAGCCGGCGTTCTAAAAGAAGATCCAAACAGAAGAACGCTATTCATTAGGACAAAACACAACCTGCAAATTTTCGGGGTAATCCCCTTTATAAGTCTACAAAATGGCAATAATTATTAAACAACAGATAAACGTTGAAAAACGGATTATTATTATTTTTATATATATATTTTTTAACCAAAAGCTAAACCACTTACCCGTTTTGGGTCGAGCTATATTGTTTCCCTGTCCAGCGCTTGGATAGTGTGTGTGTGTGTGTGTGTGTGTGTGTGTGTGTGTGTGTGTGTGTGTGTGTGTGTGTGTGTGTGTGTGTGTGTGTGTGTGTGTGTGTGTGTGTGTGTGTGTGTGTGTGTGTGTGTGTGTGAAAGAGACAGATGGACAGACAAACTGGAAAAGAGAGACAGAGAGGAAGAGACTGAGTAATGGGGAATAATCAGTGACAGATAGAGAATCAGGTCAAGTAGCATAGCCTACTTCTTTATTCCTTGAGTGCGACACATACTGAGATAACAAACAAACAAAATGTACATGTATAAAGGGTTTCACAGTTTAAGAGTGAACAAAAATATTAAGGCAAGATTAATACCACAAGCATTACTACCCCCACCCCCTCTGTCTGTCTGTATAGACAGACAGACAGACAGGCAGACAGGCAGGAAGGCAGATAGATAGATAGATAGATAGATAGATAGATAGATAGATAGATAGATAGATAGATAGATAGATAGATAGATAGATAGATAGATAGACAAACAGGCAAACAGATAGACAGACAGACAGACAGACAGATAGATAGATAGATAGATAGATAGATAGATAGATAGATAGATGATAGATAGATAGATAGATAGATAGATAGATAGATAGATAGATAGATAGATAGATAGATAAATAGATAGATAGACAGATAGACAGATAGACAGATAAATAGATAGATAGATAGACAGTCAAGAGGGAAAGAGTGGATACTAAAGTTAGACTGATTACAATATTGATTCTGTTCAACATTACACAATCTCACAGCTAATAATTATGCATTATTGATCATGATCACCATAGTCGCAGAATTATCTTACATACTTATAGGCAGTCCCTGCACAGTACTGACTGTGGTCAATAACGAACAATCTCACAGTTAAACTGACAACTCTGTTACAAATATTGATATATAATCAACAATACGAAATATCAAAGCTGCAAAACAATCATAATGATCTAAAAGGCACAGTTTCACAGGCCCAGGTAAGTTATGAACAATAGTTAGCCACATCATAATTATAGTTCATCCACTGTACTGAGACGATGACGTTATTGACAGCCGTACAACACGAGTATTGATATAGATCATGATCAACAATGAACAATCTGGGCGGGGTGACTCGTCGGAGAACGTCGGGGCGAAAAACCAGGCGCAGTACTGACGCGGGTTCGAGTCCCCGCTGAGGCAAGGGATTTTTTTTTTTTTTTTTTCTCCCCAGAGTCAACTGTTGATAACACCGACCAGTTGCTGATAGTAAGTTCTGGTCAGCTGGTGATGCCGGTGGTTATTTGGTGAAACCGGTGACTTGGTAATACTGGTATGTTGCTGATACTGGTCAGTTGCTAATACTGATCAGCTGTTGATGCTGGCTGGTCAATTGTTGTGATGCTGGTCAGCTAGTGATACGTGCCGGTCAGTCAATGATGCTGGTCAGCTAGAGATGCTGGTCAGCTAGAGATACTGGTCAGCTAGTGATGCCGGTCAGTTAGTGATGTTGGTCAGCTTGAAGGTCCAGGCCCACTGGCAAGGCATGAGAGTGAAGTCGATGGACGGCAAGGTGATCACAATGCCCTGGTGCCCAGTCTGCTTGTAGTCCAGACTGCCCTTGTAACCCAGGAGACTGACCACTGTGGTGGACCCCGGGACAGGAGCCCCCAGGGTCAGCGTGTTGCCTGTCGGCCATTTCAACAGGAAGGCGTAGACGTCCTTGTCACTGCCGTTCGTCTTCATGGTGTACCTGCCGTGAGTCAGACCGTTCAGTGACTGAGTGACGCGGAACGCTTATTCATATTATCATTATTATTATTATTATTGTTGTTGTTTGTTGTTGTCGATGCTGTTGAGCTCTCTTGTTAATTACACTCTTTCTTCTTCTTCTTCTTCTTCTCTTCCTCCTTGGGGGGGAGCGGATTGGGGTGGGGTGTGGGGGGGGGGGGGGGGGGGGGGAGTCCGTTTATGAAGGAAATCAGGAGAGAATTGTGTTCCTCAGAAGCCCTAAGTGGAGATTCAAGGTGTTCCGAATTCTGGTGGGGCTTCCATGACGGTTAAAATATCATCCTTTGTTAGTGTACTCTGCCTACTCTGCCTATCTGCCTGTTCGTTGCTTAAAAACGGGTTAACCCTGAATATTTGCACACTTTTGAGTTGTTTGTGATGAGTAGTAGCTGGCTTTCCCCATCTTTCGCGTGATTTGATCTTAAAAGCGACAGGTCGCTTAGTCCTGCAGTGACCCAGTCATCTGATGGCTCTGCTCTGAATTTAATCATCTACCAATACAATTTCACAAACTGGCTGCGTCACACCTCACCACATATCAAGGTTATCGGTCTCACAACTCACCACACATCAGGGTTAGCTGTTTAACAATTCACCACATAATTATTAGTTAGCCGTGTCTCAGCTCAGTATACATCAAGGTTAGCGGTGTCACAACTCACCAAACAATCAAGGTTAGGGGTGTAACATCTCACCACACATCAGGGTTAGCTGTGTCATAACTCAGGGTTAAGCTGTGTCACAACTCATCATACATCAGGAGTAGCTGTTTCACAACTCACCACACATCAGTTAGCTGTGTCATGACTCACTATACATCAGAGTTACGCGGTGTCACAACTCACCATATATCAGGATTACCTGTTTCACAACTCACCACACATCAGTTAGCTGTGTCATGACTCACTATACATCAGGGTTAAGCGGTATCACAACTCAATAGACACCAGGGTTAGCTGTGTCATAACTCACCGCACATTACCTACCTGTGTCATAACTCACCAGACATCAGGGTTAGCTGTGTCACAGCTCACCACACATTAGTTACCTGTGTCATAACTCACCAGACATCAGGGTTAGCTGTGTCATAACTCACCACACATTAGTTACCTGTGTCACAACTCACCAGACATCAGGGTTAGCAGTGTCGTTCTGGTACTGCCAAGGGTGACTGGCGTAGATGCCCTCCCCGTTGACCTGAAGCCACTGACCCATGTCATGTAGACGCTCCTGGTACACAGGGGTGATCATGCCTGCCTTCGTCGGCGCCACATTCATAAGCAAATTACCTCCGCAACTGAAATTAGGCCGTAGTGCTGTTGTTGTGACCGATTTACAATCCACCAGACCCACATTCGTCAACCCCATCTGTCTACAAAACCTTCTGAGTGTGTGTGTGTGTGTGTGTGTGTGTGTGTGTGTGTGTGTGTGTGTGTGTGTGTGTGTGTGTGTGTGTGTGTGTGTGTGTGTGTGTGTGTGTGTGTGTGTGCGTGCGTGTGGTGCGTGCGTGCGTGCGTGCGTGCGTGCGTGTGTGTGTGTGTGCCTGCGCGTGTGTGCCTGCGTGCGTGCGCCCGCGCGCGTTCGTGTTGTATGCGTCGAATTTTGAATGCACTTATGAGAATGTGTAACGCTTATGGGCTGTGCGGGTTAGGTGCTCCAGGTATCCATTATTATTATTATTTAATCCAACGACTGACCTATCCATTTGAGATCTTCTCTGCCAAACGATCCACCCGACATCCCCATCTACCCACAAACCCACCGATCAAGGACGAACGATAACAGTTATCAACAATGCTGAAACTGCACCGATGGTCATTACACCAACGGCTAGACAAGGCACTTCATTAGAACGCTTGTTCAAGCCTAGATTTTTAAAAAGCTCCCAATCCAGCAAGAGTTTTGATTTTTTGAGGCTAATTCGGAGCCATATTTTAATACTTTCGAAGACAAACTGTGAAAGACAGTAACATGCAAATTAATTTCAAAATCACTGTGGTATATCAGTCAAAATGGTGTACGACTTTTCTATTTTACCGAGTCCTATAATTATAAGGATTTCATGGATTCATCCGTCCGATTTTACCTGACAGTGATGATTAAAATGTTGACCAACTCGTCTGTCGTTAGGTAATCTGCCAAACGGGCATTCCGCCGGAAACCCCACGACTGCTTGTCAATTGTCATGGCGTTCTCAAATTTTCGGTTTTGTTTCACACCTGCCGATCGAAAACAAGGTTGATAATTAACCCCTTCACTGTCATGATGTCACTTGAAAACGACCAATCAAAGTGCAAAATTTGAAACCTTTAACTGTTTTTCAATGTGGTCTTTTTCGCACTGGCATGCGAAAGGATTTTCATCGAAACACATCGCACTGAAAGTAGATGGTATAGGAGCGGAAAATATACTGTTTGCAGGCGCATCCGTGCATCTTTCATCCCGGAAATTGGACAGGCTGGGGCAGTGAAGGGGTTAATTTTAATATAGCCTAGTAGTACTCATACTAGACGAGAAGAATATTTACATGGACAAGACTCGAGTTTCAAGAATCCTGCAACATCTAAATAGAGTCTAGGCAGAAGGCAAACACCTGACTTCCAGCGTGAGGTTTTAGACACACATTGTCTACTCTGTATTAGGGGTTTACTGTCTTCTCGCGATCTACTAACTTCGTGACATATCTGTTGGAAAAGAAGAGGCAGAGTTGAAGAGGGGTGGGTGAGGTGGGGTGGGGTGTTTGAGAACAGATGCAAATGCCAAACAGTAACAAACAACCAAACAACCACACAAACAGGCAAACTGAAAAAGCAGAAGAAGAAAAAAAAAAAAGAAAAAAAATCAAGAAAGAATCACGCAAAATTTGAATGTTCAATGCTCGTCAAAAAAGCTAAATAAAACAACAACACCAACAGAAGATAGCATATGAAAAAAATATCCACGCGCGAACAAGCGCGCTTTCGTGCATGGGCACACACACGCACGCACGCACGCACGCACGCACGCACGCACGCACACACACACACCTGACCTGGATTATAGCGGTCAGAGCAGGTCAAGAAGCCGCCATGATGACAAGTGATCCCTTTTCCCCATCGGTCATTGGTCACCACAGTGTCCTTCACTGGACTGATAAATAAAAAAGCATGCAGTCACCAACATTTGCCCCGATTTTTATTTCTTGTTTTTGCGAATAGGCTGCTCTCGTCACTGATTATTTGAAAAACCAAACGAGAAGTCTACACACATCAAAACATTACATTACAGGAACAGCCAGAAATTATCTTCCCTCTAAAATAACTCCAACATTTGTTTCAGTAGCAAGCAGAATCACTGCCATGGATGTGTGAGATCTTATCATCTAATACAATTAAACATAATTATTTCGAGCTAGATATCATCCAATACAAATGAGAGTATTTCGAGTTAGACTTCCAGCCTGCTTGTCTTTACAGGTCCAGGTCAGAAAATATGGTGCAGTTCCAGTGCCTAGTACCTACTTGCTGCTACAGAGGCAGCCCAGAAAGAGTGTGTAGTACCAGGTGCCCAATACATACCTGTTGTTGTAGAACCGGTCTAGGGAGATAGTCAAGTTCCAGTGCCTAGTACCTATATGCTGCTATAGAGGCAGCCCCAAAAGATTGTGTAGTACCAGATGTCCAGTACCTACCTGTTGTTATAGAACCGGTCCAGGTAAATAGTCAAATTCCAGTGCCCAGTACATACATGCTGCTATAGAGGCAGCCCAGAAAGATTGTGTAGTACCAGATGTCCAGTACCTATCTGTTGTTGCATTACCGGTCCAGGTAGATAGTCAGGTTCAGGATGTCCAGAACCTACTTGTTGCTATGGAGGCAGCCTAAGAACGACTGTGTAGTACCAGATGTCCAGTACATACCTGTTGTTATAGAACCAGTCCAGGAAGATGGTAAAGTTCAGGATGTCCAGACCTACTTGTTGCTACAGAGGCAGACCAAAAAGATCGTGTAGTACCAGATGTCCAGTACATACCTGTTGTTATAGAACCAGTCCAGGAAGATGGTAAAGTTCAGGATGTCCAGACCTACTTGTTGCTACAGAGGCAGACCAAAAAGATCGTGTAGTACCAGATGTCCAGTACATACCTGTTGTTATAGAACCAGTCCAGGGAGATGGACAATTTCAGGATGTCCAGAACCTACTTGCTGCTACAGAGGCAGCCCAGAAAGATTGTGTAGTACCAGATGTTCAGTACATACCTGTTGTTATAGAACCAGTCCAGGGAGATGGACAATTTCAGGATGTCCAGAACCTACTTGCTGCTACAGAGGCAGCCCAGAAAGATTGTGTAGTACCAGATGTTCAGTACCTACCGGTTGTCGCAGAACCGGTCCAGGGAGATAGTCAAGTTCCAGTGCCCAGTACCTTCATGCTGCTATAGAGGCAGCCCAGAACGGCTGTGTAGTACCAGATGTCCAGTACCTACCTGTTGTTGTAGAACCGGTCCAGGGAGATGGTAAAGTTCAGGATGTCCAGACCTACTTGTTGCTACAGAGGCAGCCCAAAAAGATCGTGTAGTACCAGATGTCCAGTACCTACCTGTTGTAGAATCAGTCCTGGAATATGGAAAAGTTCCAGATCTCAAGTTCACTGTTGCTTTACGTCCACAGAGACTATAAGAGCTGTTAGCGACAGGGAGCCCAGGACGTCCACCTCGACTTTCAAACAGTTACTGAGATCTGAAACCGGGTCTCCAGTACCTACCTGTTGCTATAGAGGTCAAGCTTGGTGGTGTTCCAGGTGTCCAGTACCTACCTTGTTGCAGGGACAGGCAAACAAAGATGGTGCAGTTCCAGGTGTCCGTACCTACCCTGAAGACTGTACCTACTTTGTTACAGAGCCAGGCAAAGAAACCTGGTGAAGTTCCAGGTGCTCACAGAGCCAGGCAAGGAAAGATGGTAGAGTTCCAGGTTTCCAGTACCTACCTCTTGTTACAGAGCCAGGCAAGGAAAGATGGTGTAGGTGTCCAGTACCTACCATGTTGTTACAGAGCCAGGCAAAGAAAGGTGGTGGAGTTCCAGGTGTCCAGTACCTACCTGTTGTTACAGAGCCAGGCAAAGAAAGATGGTAGAGTTCCAGGTGTCCAGTACCTACCTGTTGTTACAGAGTCAGGCAAAGAAAGGTGGTGGAGTTCCAGGTGTCCATTACCTACCTGTTGTTACAGAGCCAGGCAAAGAAAGGTGGTGGAGTTCCAGGTGTCCATTACCTACCTGTTGTTACAGAGTCAGGCAAAGAAAGATGGTGGAGTTCCAGGTGTCCATTACCTACCTGTTGTTACAGAGCCAGGCAAAGAAAGGTGGTGGAGTTCCAGGTGTCCATTACCTACCTGTTGTTACAGAGTCAGGCAAAGAAAGATGGTGGAGTTCCAGGTGTCCAGTACCTACCTGTTGTTACAGAGCCAGGCAAAGAAAGGTGGTGGAGTTCCAGGTGTCCATTACCTACCTGTTGTTACAGAGTCAGGCAAAGAAAGATGGTGGAGTTCCAGGTGTCCAGTACATACCTGTTGTTACAGAGCCAGGCAAAGAAAGGTGGTGGACTTCCAGGTGTCCATTACCTACCTGTTGTTACAGAGTCAGGCAAAGAAAGATGGTGGAGTTCCAGGTGTCCAGTACCTACCTGTTGTTACAGAGCCAGGCAAAGAAAGGTGGTGGAGTTCCAGGTGTCCATTACCTACCTGTTGTTACAGAGTCAGGCAAAGAAAGATGGTGGAGTTCCAGGTGTCCAGTACCTACCTGTTGTTACAGAGCCAGGCAAAGAAAGATGGTGGACTTCCAGGTGTCCAGTGCCTACCTGTTGTTACAGAGCCAGACAAAAACTAATTGTGGAGTTCCAGGTGAACAGTACCTACCTGCTGTTATAGAGCCAGGAAAAGAAAGAATTGCAGCTCCAGATGTCTGGTACCTACCTGTTGTTATAGAGCCAGGCCAGGAAGACGGTGGAGTTCCAGTAGACGTCTGGTGCCTCCCAGTCACCATCCGACCAGATCACATCAGGCTCATACTTGTTCACGAGCTCATACAGCTCTGGCATTGTCTTTTTCTGATAGTATCGGTGTAACATAATGCATACTGATGCACAAACAGCTTCGGCAGATTATATGATTTTTATGAACGGAAACATTTGAACAATAAAAATAATGATATAAACTTGACCTATTATATACGAAGCAAACAAAATGAATACACCTTTGCATGCTTTTCAATCCATTTGTGTACGTTTTAACAATTAAAAAATCGACAACAATATGACGTTCATTTTTCACTGAATTTGTTTCTTAATCAACCCCCCAACACCCATTTAAAAAAGATTATTTTGGAGGCATACAAGTCAGTTTTTTCCTTGGATGCAACAGTTTCCCCCTAACATTTCCATTATTAATGACTATAACTTTGCACAGCAATCGAATTCACATCAAACGACTGTGAATATGAACAATGTTTGCTGACAACCTGTGAACCCTTGTTCATGTTTGATTAATAGTCCAGGTCCCTGGCACCGATATCCTGATCTGGACTGCTTCCATCAGTCGGGGGAAAACAAAAACAAAAACAAAAAACACAACAACAAAAAACAGAAGTGTAAACTCACAAGGACAAAATCTTGCGTGGAGAAATTGTTGGCCTTGTCCTGGAGATACAGAGGGTGGAACCACTCGAAGAGAGAGTGGTAGAGTCCGAACTTCAGATTGGTGTGATTTTTGATTGCATCTGCCAGCTCACCTGCAAATTGTGGGTAGAATGTTGTTCAGTACCTGTAACATTTTTTTCGTTGCACCTGCCAGCTCATTTGTAGGTCACAGGTAAACCTTGCAAGCATTCAGAAGATGGAGCTATTGAACAGCAGCAAGAGAGTTTGTGTGTCTGGATTTAACCTGCGAGCTCACTTGTGAGTCACAAAATATTTCAAATGTCCATAGTTGGTTAAGCCAAAAGTAATAGAACTAGAGAGCAGGAGTATTTTTTTATGGTCTGTTCTCCGTCTCTGTCTCTGTCTCTGTCTCTGTCTCTGTATCTGTGTGTGTGTGTGTGTGTGTGTGTGTGTGTGTGTGTGTGTGTGTGTGTGTGTGTGTGTGTGTGTGTGTGTTTGTGTGTGTGTGTGTGTGTGTGTGTGTGTGTGTGTGTGTGTGTGTGTGTGTGTGTTTGTGTGTGTGTGTGTGTGTGTGTGTGTGTGTGTGTGTGTGTGTGTGTGTGTGTGTGTGTGTGTGTGTGTGTGTGTGTGTGTATTGATACTCATAAACGTGTTGCTGTACGACATCTACAATCCGTTTAATACTGTTTTCAAACACCAAAGACAACGAACATATTTCAGAAGGAATTTAAGCCTAAAGCAAACACGACAATCAATGAAGCCTTTGCTTACTGCCAAATGAATCATTTGGTAACTGAAAATGTTACAGTTCTGTGTCTGTCACCTTCCCCGTAAACTAAGACGCACGCATTACCTTTAAAATTGCTTCAACTTTGTTAGATTATCCAGAACGGAGTTGACCAGGTGACATACCCACAATGTCCCTCTTAGGCCCGACGTCCATGGAGTTCCAGTTGAAGGAGTATTTGGATGGCCAGTTTGTGTATCCTTCATGATGCTTGCTGTCAAACACGATGTATCTGCCCAGTAAAAGTATCAACAATATCGCAAGTGAATATGTGCCTTTCCCCTGATTTCTGTAACCACAATCATAGTGCCCCTGCTCATAGTATGCTACACTTGGGCTACAGGTAAACGTGCGCCTACCGTTCTATGCTGGACTCTGTATTTATGTTCTGTATATCTCTGCGAGTATTCTCGGCTGTTATTCGCCCTGATATAACCGTAATGGTTGACTGGGCATAAAACTGGGTCAGGTGAGAAGCAAGGCCTGGCACAAGACACTCTCAGTAACGCCGACCGTTTATTTTTTATGCTGACCCTTCTGAATAGTTGCATTTTATGTCTGCCTACAACCTACAAAGAGGAATTCTGTTCTTTGCATTTTATGGGTAACTTTCGACCCACGACGTGGCCTGATGAACTGTTTGTATGGATACTGTTTACCCACGAAGTACGGAGAGAAATGGTGGTGTTCTTTGCATTGGATGAGCAGGTATACGACAAAAGTGGTGGGTGAAAAGACGCATGCGGCAAGGGTTAAAGAAGAAGAGAGACAGCGTGTGTGTATGCGTTGTACGGACAGAGGAAACAGGCGAGCCAATGTGACGTGTCACACGAGCTTATTGTAAGAAGACTTGAACCCACTTGGCACCAGAATCCGCAAAGATCTTGGCCCACTCATCAGCGTTGAAGAACTCAGCGGTCAAGTCTTTGGCGAAGTCCGCGTAGGTGAAGTCCGGAGGGTAGTTTTTCTGCATGAAGGCTTGGACGTCTGGGCTCGGCTGTCCTTTCCATCTCCACCAAAACCATTCAGACGAGAAACTGGGCACGGAATATACACCCCAGTTGATGAAGATGCCGAACTTGGACTCGTCGTACCATCCCGGCAGAGGTCTGGAATCGATGGAGGCCCAATCAGGCTGGTACCGGCCGGCTTCATTTGACCCACGACACACAGCTGCCAGACTCAGAAGCGAAACCAAGCTGATCACAACCGCGCGGGCTTCCATTGCTGTGTGCCACAGGGAAGAAAGCGAACGACTGCTGACGAGAAAGAACAAGCCGTAAAAAGCAAAGTTACTGACCAAAAGAAGACGAGACACATACAAAATATCTTTACATTTTGTTATGTCTTTGTCAGGATACAATCAAATGACTGATGGCCTAGCTACTAACATTGTCCCTAATAATTATGTCAGCCCGACGTCTGAGGACATTACGCCCCACATCATCATCATCATCATCATCAACATCATCAGCCTACCAAAAAAGAAGACAGACAAGAAAAAGACACATATGTCCTCCCCTTCATTCTATCAGCTGTCTTCCTCTGGTATGTTTCTTCTTCTTCTTCTTTTGTCTGTCTTTTTTGTTAGTGTCAGTCATTTGATTAATTTCTTTTCCGATGGGGACATTTTATACTGAAACCTCGAAGTGTTTTGTATCCGTGTCTCGTCTTCTTCGTTTGTTTGGCAAATTGTCCTTGTTCGGCACCGCTTGCTGTATTCGTTAACGTATTATGTGAAGGTGTCATAAGCATCTCATGTGGCCATGAACTGCAAGGTTATAGGTCATAGTGGGATCAGCTGAGGAACATTTAAAGGGGACGGCAAGCAAAGAGACGCATCATGGACCTTTTTGACAGGAATGGAACGTCATTTCCCCAGTCCTTTAAATGGTCTATAGCTAGTTTGTTAAGACAAAATCGATGTTCGAAAGTGTCTGTCTGTGACATGATCAAAATCAGCATGTATTGTAGAAGTGTCTGTGACATCATGAACCGATCTTTTTCTATCCTCAGTAATTAATAAACAAGGAACCAACATGGCTGCGCCCTGAGAGGCTCAAATTCTAAGGAAGAAAGAAAAATACTTCGGTTGCCTAAATATTGATAGAACAACCACGTTGCTTTTGCGGATGGTGTCCGTTTTCTAAGTTTAAATGCCAGTTTGAGTTTCCGTTTGAGATCCCCTTTAATCTTCAACACAATCGGAGCAGAGAGTAGTGAACTTAAATCACTCACGTGTTTATGTACTTGATTGGTGCGAGCCATTGCTGTCACATTGCAGGAAACACGACGCAAGCAACAAGGCAAGATTAAGTCAGCCGTCGCATATCACGATTATCCTGAAGTGTCTATCAATCTTACTTGTCTGTCATCAGTACACATGCACTTAACATGTGCTTATTATCTTAACGATACTAGCTAGCCTGATCAAAACCAGTGTCACCTAGCAGTTTAAAGAGATCAAATTAAGCTTCAAAAATACCACGTTGATTATATTATTTTTTATACTATATATAATTTTGAACCGAGTACCATCACCCCAAAAGTCCGCTTCCAAATTTGGTCTAAAATATTATACATTTCAGATTGCAACTATTTTGAATATGGATCTCTTCTTTTTGCTGGCCACCCATGTGGCCAAAGGGAGGTGGAGGGGAAGTAAGTAAATTGGTGTTTTTAACACGACGGGGAGGGCAATACGAATACGAATGTTTAATGAATAGGCCATCTGCCCGTGTTATTAGGAGGTGGGGGATGGAGTAAGCAACAATTGTTCATCAATAATAATTAGTCAATAGACTAATGTTTAGGAAGTACACACACACACACACACACATACACACACACACACACACACACACACACACACACACACACACACACACACACACACACGAGTGCACACAAACACACATACGCACACACACACGCGCGCGCGCGCACAGACATACACACACAATCTTTCTTTGGCTGGAAGCTTTCAACCTCAAAATATCACACACACACACACACACACACACACACACACTTTCTCAGAGAGAGAGAGAGAGAGAGAGAGAGAGAGAGAGACAGAGACAGAGAGACAGACAGACAGACACAGAGAGAGAGAGAGAGAGAGAGAGAGAGAGAGAGAGAGAGAGAGAGAGAGAGAGAGAGGTGTCTGATGTGTGGCCGATTTGTTGTTAATCCATTATTTTGTGCAGTGATTTAGTGTACAATAGTCAGGAGAAAACACAAAACGTCAACTAAAAAGCCCGTATGTCACGACGGGTAAAATTATGATCAAAACATGCAAAAAGTTCCAAAGAACTCTAATTTTAATTAGAAAATACAAAACATGCGCACATTTTTTAAGCAGCAGACAGAATCATGTTTTACAAATTACTCCATCGAAAGAAAGCTGAGCAGATCAAATTTCACTTTGATCATCGTTTGTTAGTGTGTTATCTGTCCATTGCATGTAAAGGATATTTTACTGATCAATTGCACATTTTTTGTACTAATTAATTTAAATGCTCTCTTTCCACCGTCTGTGTTTTGATCTCGTTTCAGACCACTGGCAGTCAATTTTGTTTCAGATGTTTTTGTTTTTATGAAAAAACAGCAAATGATTGCTGCTGAAGAACAAGTGGTAAACTACAAAGAAAACACACTCACCAATTAAACTACAAGGAACAAATACTCACAAACAAGAGACAAGACACAAATATACAAAACACTACCCACAACGTTTCGACAGAGATTTCAAGTCGTCAGTAAAGTACTTCTTTATTTCATCATAATGAAAACGTAGTTGATACATGTTTACTGAAGAAGACAGAAAAAGAAGAAGAAACAGAGAAACAGACCAGAAGAAGACGGGCTTTTTCAGCAGCCGTCTTCTTCTGGTATTGTCCGTCTTCTTTGCACTCATACAAACAACTGAAACGTCTAATGATCACACGATTTGTATTGTTTCATTAAAATTAACATTCTTTTTAACTGTTTGTGTGTTTGGATCTATCTTCTACGTTATAGCACCATGCAGTTAGTCTGTGACTGAATCTGCCTACCTAATTATCCCTGTGAAAACACCCAGTTTCTCAGAGGTGATATAGCATCACGCAGTTAGTCTGTGACTGCATGCATCTGTGTACCTAGATAATTATCCCAGTGTAAACACTATGTTCTCAGATGTAATCAATTTCTCTCATCCTTTGAAAGCCAGCCATTCACAATGAAAGATTCTGACCTTTATTCACTTCACATGCAAGAATCATAACCACAACTGTTACGCCATTACATTTGACTAATCACGTACTTCAGCAGTAAACAAATAAAAAAGTACATAAAAAAAGAAAGAAAAAAAGAAAAGGAAAAAGAAAAAGAAAAAAGAAAGTGAAAATTTGTAACCATTTCCTTGATGGAGACTATTACCGCCAGTTTTAGTTCCTCCAGAAAGTGAGTCTTAGCCGACCAAAAACACTACGTTTAAGACAGCTGTTCTATGTGTGAATGCTTGGGCCAGTGCTCCACCAGGAATGGTCTAAACATGAGTCTTAACCAACCAAAAACATTACGTTTAAGACAGCTGTTCCATGTGGGAATGCAGAAAATATCGGCATGGTCTAGTGTAAATGTGTCTTAGCAAACCAGAAACATTAGGTTTAAGACATCTGCTCCATGTGGGAATGCAAAAAATATCGGAATGGTCTAGTGTAAATGTGTCTTAGCAAACCAGAAACATTAGGTTTAAGACATCTGCTCCATGTGGGAATGCAGAAAATATCGGAATGGTCTAGTGTAAATGTGTCTTAGCAAACCAGAAACATTAGGTTTAAGACATCTGCTCCATGTGGGAATGCAGAAAATATTGGAATGGTCTAGTGTAAATGTGTCTTAGCAAACCAGAAACATTAGGTTTAAGACATCTGCTCCATGTGGGAATGCAGAAAATATTGGAATGGTCTAGTGTAAATGTGTCTTAGCAAACCAGAAACATTAGGTTTAAGACATCTGCTCCATGTGGGAATGCAGAAAATATTGGAATGGTCTAGTGTAAATGTGTCTTAGCAAACCAGAAACATTAGGTTTAAGACATCTGCTCCATGTGGGAATGCAGAAAATATCGGCATGGTTTAGTGTAAATGTGTCTTAGCAAACCAGAAACATTAGGTTTAAGACATCTGCTCCATGTGGGAATGCAGAAAATATCGGAATGGTCTAGTGTAAATGTGTCTTAGCAAACCAGAAACATTAGGTTTAAGACATCTGCTCCATGTGGGAATGCAAAAAATATCGGAATGGTCTAGTGTAAATGTGTCTTAGCAAACCAGAAACATTAGGTTTAAGACATCTGCTCCATGTGGGAATGCAGAAAATATCGGAATGGTCTAGTGTAAATGTGTCTTAGCAAACCAGAAACATTAGGTTTAAGACATCTGCTCCATGTGGGAATGCAAAAAATATCGGAATGGTCTCGTGTAAATGTGTCTTAGCAAACCAGAAACATTAGGTTTAAGACATCTGCTCCATGTGGGAATGCAGAAAATATTGGAATGGTCTCGTGTAAATGTGTCTTAGCAAACCAGAAACATTAGGTTTAAGACATCTGCTCCATGTGGGAATGCAGAAAATGTTGGAATTCATGCAGTCAGGTTGTCATAGGTTCCAGGAGTAAAAGGACGACCTCTGCCAATGACAGGATACAATGTCAGCCGGGCAGGGAAAGGTTTAAAATTCAGTCTTGGTTTGGACGGAACAACATAAAAATAAATTTAAAAAAGATGCCATACACATCACTGGACGGAATGTGGACAACAGAAAAAGAAAGAACAGTTAAGAACACAAACATAATGGATGGAGAAAAACAACAGCACATTGCACAAGTAACAAACCACAGTACCAACCAGTCAGCAGTTGCAATAACCCATGAGAGACCAGCACAAAAACCAGATAAAATGCACTCAATATACATCGTCCGACACATTCTCTTTGAGTCATTCGCTTTTTCTCTCCTTGATATTTATTCTTTCAGATTTGGTTGTGTTTGCCAAGTGCTTGCCTCTTGCTGTGTGAGAGAATAGCTAGTCATGTGTGTGTATGTGTGACTGTGTGTGTGCGTGCATGTGTCTGCATGTATGCGTGTGTGTGTGTGTGTGTGTGCATATGTGTTTGTGTGTGGGGTAGGTGCACACATCCATCTCTCTCTCCCCCCTCCCCCCCCACCCTCCATTTGCAAAATGTGCACAAGTCTGCAGTTTTGCTGATACCTTTGTCACTGTTGTACACAGACACCCACATCAACAAAACTGAGTCATTCTGTCCATTATCTGAATAAAAGGGCACATGAGTTAGGCATCAGTGTCTGTTCACATAGCCTTTAAAGGAAACCTGAAGCAAGGCACAAGCTGGCTTGAAAGCAGAGACAGTGTGAAAACACCTACTGCACTGGGTTGTTCTTTTAACACTCACACAAAGTACTCGTCCTGTTTCTTCAAATTTGAGTTTCTCAGGACACAGCTATGCTGGTGCGCTCTTCAGGAATGCAGACCAGCAAACAGACTGGCTCATGATGCTTTGCATGCTCCTACCACACAATCTGATAGTGTTCATGTTGTCACTGACGGGCCCAAAATGGCAGCATTTTATGGTGCTGTTTTCGCAACTTTTAGATGTTAATTTTCTAACAAAGCAGATCAGAAATCCAATGAAGAATTGCCATGTGCCTATTCTGTTTTTCTCCATTTCTATTGATAGATGCTTCTTTGCTTCAGTTTTCCTTTAATGTTATACAGTGACTACTTTGCTCAAGTTCCCCTTTAAGGTTGCATAAGGACTACAGTAATGACTTGAAAGCAGATTAGAAATCAAACAAAGAACTGCCATGTGCCTATTCTGTTTATCTCCATAGCTACTGATAGACTTGTGATGCTTCTTTGCCTCAGTTCTCCTTTAAGGTTACACAATGACCGCTTTGCTCGAGTTCCCCTTTAAGGTTGCATAAGGACTACAGTCAGGACTTGGTCTGCGCAGCCTGTGCCTGTTGCTCCAGCATGCCCTCTGCTTCCTGCATCAAGTCACAGGCCTTCTTGTGCTTGGGCCAGTGCTCCACCTGACACTCTCTGCAACACACAGGTCCAACTGGTCACCCTTGTCTTCAGCATGTCACTGTCATGTCCAACATAGCAACAGCATGTCCAACATGGGAACATGGTGTCCAGCATGGTGACATCATGTACAGCATGGTGACATCATGTCCAACATGTCATCACCATGTCCAACATGGCATAACATATCCAACATGGGAACATGGTGTCCAGCATGATGACATCATGTACAGCATGGTGACATCATGCCCAACATGTCACCACCATGTCCAACTTGACAACAGCATGCCCAACATGTTATCACCATGTACAATGTGGCAACAACATCTCCAGCATGTCACCATCATGTCCAACATGGCAACTGCATGTCCAACATGGCAACAGCATGTCCCGCATGTCACCATTATGTTCAACATGGCAATAGCATGTCTAACATGTCACCGTCATGTCCAACATGGCAACAGTGTAACACTGTCATGTCCAACATGGCAACATGTACAACATCATATTCAACATGGCAACATCACATCCAATATGGCAACAGCATGCCCAACATGGCAACAGCATGTCCAACATGTCAACAGCATGTACAGCATGGCAACATTATGTCCAACATGTCACCATCATGTCTAACATCACCTCAAACACCTCATTACATGTCTATCATGTCGCCATCAAGTCACGCTCCTTGTGTCTGCATGGCGCTTTTCGTTCCCAACATACATGTCCCACATTTCACCACCATGTCCAGTATCATCTCCAACACATCACTATATGTTTAATATGTCACCATCAAGTATACATCACACCCCTGGCACTTAGGTCTGACTCTGTATCACACATCTTAACAGCAATGGACCTATGCTTTTCTGAAACTTACATCTTGTGCTAAATTACATCATTCACCCCCCCCCCCCACCCTCGCAGTCCCTCCCCACTCTTAAATGAAGATGGCAAATAAAAACAACAACAACAACAAACATTTAAAAAACTGGTTCCTGAAGTACTAGTTGTTCATCTCAGGTAACCTTCCTTCCTCACATAGTCTGAACAGGCGCCCATCATGAAAACCATGTTAAACTGATCATTACACACAACTCGAAAATGTTTCCCACCTGCGGCAGTACCACTCGTTCTGGCAGCGAGAGCAGCGCTTCGTGGCCTCCTGCCCACAGATGGCACACTTTGGGGGGTCCGAGATCAGGCTCTCCAGTACGTCAAAGTTGTAGGTGTCTGCCCATCTGCCAGTGAAAGTTAAATTGAATTAGATCTGAATGTCAAAGTTGCAGGTGTCTGCCCATCTGCCAGTGAAAGTTAAACTGAAGTACATCTATCTGGATCAACCTAGGCCATGTGGGAGTGACTAAATAATATGCTTTGGGAAAATGGACTCTGAGGTCCACATCAGCTGTGGTACAGACACTCCACATCCACATCAACTGTGGTATACACACAGACATTCTAAGATCCACATCCACATCAACTGTGATGTACACACAGACATTCTAAGATCCACATCCACATCAGCTGTGGTATATACAGACATTCTAAGGTCCACATCCACTATGGTATACACACAGACATTCTAAGATCCACATCCACATCAACTGTGATGTAAACACAGACATTCTAAGATCCACATGTCGTATACACACAGACATTCTAAAGTCCACATCCACATCAGCCGTGGTATACACAGACATTCTATGGTCCACAATCACATCAACTATGGTATACACACAGACATTCTAAGATCCACATCCACATCAGTTGTGGTATATACACATTTTAAAGTCCTTATTCACATCAGCTGTGGTATATACATAGGCACTTTAAGATCACATCAAGATCCACTGTGGTATAAACACAGACATTCTAAGGCTCAGATCCACATCAGCTGTGGTATACACACAGATGTTCTATGGTCCACATCCACATCAGTTGTGGTATACACACAAACACTCTACGGTCAACATCTAAATCAGCTGTGGTATACACACCCACACTCTAAGGTCAACATCTACATCAGCTGTGGTATAAACACATCCACAGCTGTAGTACACACACACACACACACACACACACACACACACACACACACACACACACACACACACACACACACACACACACACTAAGGTCAACATCCACAGCAGCAGTACACACACACACACACACACACACACACACACACACACACACACACACACACACACACACACACTAAGGTCAATATCCACCTTGGAAAACATGTGCCCAATTGGATAAAATCACAAAAGGTTTCAAACAATTTGTGTTGGGTTTGTTTGATCTGGGCTACATTTTTGTCCAATCCATACTGATCAAATTAATATTAAAAATATTACCCTGATAACCACTTTCTTGCTGAGTTTCTTCTTTCTTTTGTTGTGATCCACACACATACCTTCGAGCCTGCTCCTGAATTTCAGCATTTGAGGGGTTGAAGAAAAATTTCATCTGCTGCTTGGCAATCTTCTTCCACTTTCCATCATAGCGTCTCAGCAGGTTGTCCCGTATCTCTGGCACCTGGTACCGGAACCAAACAAGGATCATTGCTGTCACTTTATCTCAACAATTATTTGTTGGTGCTCACATTGTTTAGCAACTTGACTTGGGCACCTGTATGCATTTGGATTCAACTGTCTCCTATTCTCACTCTGTTTAATCAGTCAATCAAACCCTGATATAACCGTCATGGTTCATTGGGTGTTACAAAACAATCTTCCTTCCTTTTCAGCTCCTACTCTAACACTTTTGATATATTTTAAAGTGTTGGAGCAGATCTCTGTTTGAACATTTGACTGACATCAACAATCTAAAAGTTCTTAACACAGAAGAAGGAAAAAAAAGAGAAAAAAACAAAACAAAACAAACCAATGGGAAAATGCTTATAGCAGACACCAGCTTGCACACACCAGTTCACCATTTAGGCTAAGGTCACTCCATAGTTGGCTGAGCAGGCTAAGACGGATGTGGTGACCATGCAGCTGTAGGCTCTTGTTGGCATACCATCACCCAGCCTCGGACTCCGGCCCTTCCTTGGGGGCATGGGGAGGGCTGGTCCATGGCTGGACGTTAGGCCATGTCCACGGACCATGATTTTCATATTTCCAGGTTGCCCAGCACACCGTACACCCGTGGGTTTAAACTCACAGCTGTCCTTCTCCTAGAGTGGTTGGCAACTAGGGCTGATGAGCCCAATCTGCCCACATCCTCAGAGACTGACAAAATAATCTATCCACCAGCAGTGCATGTAAATTATATCTGCAAAGGGAAGCTGGGCCAGATAGGAGCCAGCAATGACCGTGGTAAAAAGAAGGCAGACCAGCGATATGGCCATACTGAAAGGAGGGCAGACCAGCAACTGCTATTTGGAGCAACCAGCAATGGCCGTGGTGAAAAGAGGGCAGACCAGCAACTGCTATTTGGAGCAACCAGCAATGGCTGTGGTGAAAAGAGGGCAGACCAGCAATCACTATTTGGAGCAACCAGCAATGGCCGTGGTGAAAAGAGGGCAGACCAGCAATCACTATTTGGAGCAACCAGCAATGGCTGTGGTGAAAAGAGGGCAGACCAGCAACTGCTATTTGGAGCAACCAGCAATGGCCATGGTGAAAAGAGGGCAGACCAGCAATCACTATTTGGAGCAACCAGCAATGGCCGTGGTGAAAAGAGGGCAGACCAGCAACTGCTATTTGGAGCAACCAGCAATGGCCGTGGTGAAAAGAGGACAGACCAGCAATCACTATTTGGAGCAACCAGCAATGGCCGTGGTGAAAAGAGGGCAGACCAGCAATCGCTGTTTGGAGCAACCAGCAATTGCCGTGGTGAAAAGAGGGCACACCAGCGATCGCCATTTGCAGTGTTCAGTGACCGCTGTCTCACCCAAGCAGCTCTGAGCGTTACCTGTTCAAGGACCAAGTCCTTCTTGGCAGGCGGGGGTTCCATCATGGACAGGTGCTCCAGGTAGCGCTGCATGTCTGCCAGCACAGGAAGTTGATCCAGTACCACTGGGGACAGGTGAGCTCGCAGCTGCCCATACCAGAGAGGAACCAACATCATATTAACCGTAATAATAATGAAGATTCATACAGTGCATCTTTTACCATGAGCATGGTGCACATACAGGGGAACATCCACAAGACAAAGTAATATTCATAATAATGGGCACTTAGCAAGCTAGTGCATCTAACCTTAACTGGCCCTAGGTGCGTACAGATTTAAAAAAAAATTGGAAACACACAAAGCACAGTTTATGTTTCTGACAAACCTCTGACCTCAAATCACGCTATGCTTAGGTAAAATCCAGTCAATAGTGCCTTCATGAAAAAGTTTGAAATCTGTCACATTTACAGTGTCCAAGAAAGTGGGTAAGTTACAGTTTTCAGCATGGCAGATTTCATCTGGGTGATTGGCCCAAAGCTGCATGCTCATATTACACAGACTGACAATGTTCTGTCAAAAATTAGGACAACTACACAGTGGCTGCATGACTGACCTTAAGGATGGTGTTCTTGCGGTAAGAATTCAGATCATATTTCTCCTGGCAGCTTGGATCCATCAACAGGTGGAACAGAGCGATCCACACCTGACAACAATCAGTACCACAATAACACCTGACAACAAGTAACTTGGTATTTTATTATTAACCATTATGGTTATATCAGGATGAACCTGACAACAAACATAACCATATTAACACCTGACAACAAACATTATCACATCAACACCTGCCAATAATCATTATCGCATCAACACCTGACAACAACCATCCATGCATTAACACCTGATAACAATCATCACCACAGTAACACTTGACAACAATCATTATGGCAGTAATCTCTGACAATAATCAGCATCACGTCAACACCTGATAACCATCATCATCACAACACTTTGTTAATGCCACCCTCCATCTTCCTCTAGCATACTTTTGCACCCCAAATCTCCCCCCCCCCCCCCCCATGTGCTCGTATAATTGACAGTGGGACAGACTTACAAGGGGTGGCTGCAACATTACTATCTCTTCCCCCAGTCACGTTGTACTATCTCTTCCCCCAGTCACGTTGTACTATCTCTTTCCCCAGTCACGTTGTACTATCTCTTTCCCCAGTCACGTTGTACTATCTCTTTCCCCAGTCACGTTGTACTATCTCTTTCCCCAGTCACGTTGTACTATCTCTTTCCCCAGTCACGTTGTACTATCTCTTTCCCCAGTCACGTTGTACTATCTCTTTCCCCAGTCACGTTGTACTATCTCTTTCCCCAGTCACGTTGTACTATCTCTTTCCCCAGTCACGTTGTACTATCTCTTCCCCCAGTCACGTTGTACTATCTCTTTCCCCAGTCACGTTGTACTATCTCTTTCCCCAGTCACGTTGTACTATCTCTTCCCCCAGTCACGTTGTACTATCTCTTCCCCCAGTCACGTTGTACTATCTCTTTCCCCAGTCACGTTGTACTATCTCTTTCCCCAGTCACGTTGGCATGGGAGGGTACATGGGGAAAAAACATAGGCTTGTAGTACTTAATGCTTAATTATGATCTAAACACAAAAAGGTTCAAATGAATGCTCATTAACTTATTCTGACACAGACACACAGTATACAAATTTTCAGGGAAATCTCCTTTGTCAAGCCACAAAATGACACTTAAACAACAGATACACAGTTAAAAACAATGAAAAATGAGAGAAAACAACAACTGATCTTGGTTTGGTTGAGTTTTTGTCACTTGTTCAGTGCTTGGAAGATTGTTGGCATGACAATGACATGTAACAGGTGTGATGTAATGAATATTAGGTGACATAAAACTGAAATGGACCAGAAGAGTGACAGAGAAAAAGGAAGAAATGATGTCATGCACTTAACTGACCTGTCCTTCAGTTTTGGTCAGTGTGTACTGCTCCTCTGGACCAATTTCCCTCCACTTGCTGTCCACAAACTTGTACTGTTTGCCTGTCAGTAATAATGCATAAACTTAAAATAAGCTCCAATGGTATTCAAGTATACACATGCATGTACACATACCCACTGAGACAAAGAAAACATGCTGAAAAAAACAAACAAACAAAAAACAGCTGGAAAAATAAAATGCAAACACTAGCACCATAAACAGCTCTCTCTCTCTCTCTCTCTCTCTCACACACACACACACAATCACTTTTGCATGCATGTGCACACACACACACCCACACACACAAACATACACCATCCATACACACACACACACGTACACACATGCACACACACACACACACACACACACACACACACGCACACACACGCACACACACACATGCACGCACACTCCCCTCCCACCACAAACAGACACGCCTAAGGTACCATTAATGCGCCGTGACCATGGTGGGCTTTCGACCAACTGCACCAAGAGGTTGGGTAGATCATGTGTATTCAGCACCCTGCTTGTCACACTCAGTGGCAAACTGCAGACAGTTAACATTACCAACTGCAACATCAGGGGAAGAAACTGAGCATATTCAGCATTCTTCTCAAAACAATCAGCAGCAAACTGCAAAATGCTGACACTACCAACTGCAACATGGGGTGGGGGTGGCTGAGCATGCTCCGCATTCTCCTATACACGATCCGCAGTAAAATGCTGACATCAGGTGGGAAGGTTGAGCATATTCAGCACTCTGCTCAACACAGTCAGCACTAACTGCAAAACACTGACAATATCAGCAGCAGCATCTGGTTCATCAGATCATGCACATCTAGTGCTCATCACTCTCACTGACAAACTACGAACAATTGACAATACCAACTGCACTACAGGACTGGAAAGCTCAGACAAGCTCAGCATTCTGCTCATCACACTCTCTGTGAAACTGCGTATAATTATGTGACCAGTACTCATGAAATGAGTCTCAACTTACAAATAATTGACAATACCAACTGCACTACTAGACTGGAAATCTCAGACACGTTCAGCATTCTGCTTATCACACTCTACGTGAAACTGCATATATAATTAATAATAATAAAGGAAATGTGCATGGTGCATCAACTTCCATGAAGACACTGTGCTTCACAAACTACCTATGTATGCACATAAGAAAATAATGCTTAAATTTATCCCCACTGTGTGTGGAGAAAAGAAACAGCTGAAGGTATCATGTAAATATTTTCAAGTTCGTATTTTAAGCATGCTGTACGTATCCTTGACATCCTATGCAGGCTTGCACTGTATAGTTATCCCTGCAGATGTTCTGAGACATATCGTAGATAAATAAGAAAGGGAATTCTGTGTCGCATATAATGCAGATAAACAAGAAAGACAATTCTACAATATGTCTCGGATAATGTAGATAAATAAGAAAGACAAGGCTTGCACTGTATAGTTATCCCTGCAGATGATCCAAGACAAATCGTAGATTAAGAAAGAGAATTCTATGTCTCAGATAATGTAGATAAATAAGAAAGACAAGTCTACGATATGTCTTGGATAATGTAGATAAATAAGAAAGACAAGTCTACGATATGTCTTGGATAATGTAGATAAATAAGAAATACAAGGCTTGCACTGTATAATTACCCCTGCAGATGATCCGAGACAAATCGTAGATAAATAATAATAATAATAATGTACATTTATCATGTGCTCATCAATGCCCTGAGTACTCACATAATACATATTAACCTAAATATGATATTCTATACACATGTAGAGCATAGTCCTACCAAAACAATTTACATAAAGTATACACACACACACACACACACACAAAAAAAAAACGCACTACAAACACACACACACAGTGACTGTAGCAGAAACTGGGTACTGATGTTAGTTAGGATGGAAATACTGTGAGAAGAGGAAGGTTTTCAGTTTGGCCTTAAAAGATGACAGGGTTGAGCAGTGCCTAAAGTCTTGCAGGAGTGAATTCAATACAAGAAAGACAATTCTATGATATGTCTTGGATAATGTAGATAAATAAGAAAGACAAGGCTTGCACTGTATAGTTACCCCTGCAGATGATCCGAGACATATCGTAGGAGTGAGATTGACTTGATGCACATGTCAAAGTTCAGCTTCTTTTCCTGCTTCTCCAGCTCCTGAAAAGTTGCAAACTGATGTTCAAAATAATAATACATAAAACATTCAGAATAAATCCTACAGGCATGAGGAAGGGGTTTAGTGGGGACCTGGGAAGATTCCAAGGGTGAGGATAGCTGGGAGCAGAAGGGGGGTGGGGTTGTGGGGGGTGGGTGGGGGGGGGGGGTTCCGAGTGCTGTTTAATAACACAAACAAAAATTTCAGCCCTCCTGGTAAAGACCTGTCATCCTGTGGTAATCCCCAAGCCAAAATCAGAAGTCTTGTTTACTTCATAACAACCAAATTACACTGATCATAGCCAGTTATCCCTTCAGTTGGTGAGTGAGCTAGAACGTGCTCTGCTGCTAAAGGCACTTTTGGAAGACAACAAGACAATCTAATTATCCTGATCATAGCCTATTAGTTATCTGTTCAGCTGGTCGGTGAGCTAGAAAATGCTCTGCTGCTAAAGGCACTTTTGGAAGACACTAAGACAACCTAATTACACTAATCATAGCCAGTTAGTTATCTGCTCAGTTGGTCAATGAGCTAGAAGGTGCTCTGCTGCTAGAGGCACTTTTGGAAGGCATTAAGACAAGAGGATGTCTGCAGACTTACATCCATTGAGGTAACTTGTGATGCTTCAGCCAGATCGAGACTCCCTTGTACAGAGTCCTCAAAGTCATCTTCATCAGGATTTCTGTCAGAAACAGGAGTTGGTTAGTGCTTGGACTTCCATGGCCCGCCACCCACACAGTCATCTCAGGAAGATGATGATCACTTTTATATAGTGTTATATCTGCTCTCAAGCAGACTCACTGCACCTTTGTCATGAGATTTTTCAATGAATGTCACTTTTCATAGCATTTACAAAAAAATACAAACAACACACACACACCCAAGTGGTGTACGTATAGTGCTGTTTTTGTTGTTACATGGCTGGTGCCACATGGAACTGCACCTGAATTATGTCACACTTGATTTACTTTGACAAGCTGAAAAAAGACTGTCGTGCACAACTGAGAAAATTGAGCGGCCAGAACATAGACCGAATATGGGGGCCAGTCATTTCTGAAGAGCCATGTGATAGATAGTCTAAACTGGGCAACAGGTGAACAGATGTGTCCAAACCTGGATATGAGGTAGCAGAGCTTGCGGTAGCAGTACTCCACCAGGTCATTGATGGCGTCCTCTGCCGTCTCGCATGAGTCTCTGTGGTACATGATGGTCTCCAGCAAGTTCACCACTGTCGCTTCATGGTACAACTAGTGAACATGAATTAATTTAACAGGATCAGACATTGTTTCTTTAGTATCTTTAGTCAAAGCCCCCCTACCCACCCCCCCATTAGTCAAAGAGCAACATACCAAACAACATATACTTTTAGAAGAAATGTTCTTATATTCTTCACAATGCTGTGTTTGAACTTTCATATTACACCCTGATTCTTAGTTGTAAATTACACAAGCATAGTCAATTTCTTTAGGACATAATGTTCATATATTCTTCACAATGCTGTGTTTGAACTTTCATATTACACCCTGATTCTTAGGACACAATTTATATACAATAACAGAACTTAAAAAAATAATAACACACATGCACACACACACACACACACACACACACACACACACACACACACACACACACACACACACACACACACACACATTAAAACAGCACCTACCACCATATAGAGAGGAAATGTCGTCTTTGGATTGAAGTCAGATTCCATAATTTGTGAAAATATTTTCTCCTTCCATACCTCTGTGACTAGAAGGTCCTGGATGAGAAATCGAACCTGCAAGAAACAAATCCTGAAGTTTCAAGATCTAATAATGCCATCTTATACTCCAGCAAACCAATTATGATCCACATCCAACGCATGAACCTTTATCACCCCTCCTGTAAACACAAAAACATTTGGTGAAAGATCATTTTCTAGTGCTGGCCTGTCTGTTTGGAACAATTTGCCTCAAGCACTCCACCACTCTGATTCTGCCTCCACTTTTAAAGCAGCCCCCAAGACGCACCTGCTCCATAACTATTTCTAAACTATTTTTCACAGCCGTGCCTATCCCCCAGGTATATATGTGTGTGTGTGTGTGTGTGTGTGTGTGTGTGTGTGTGTGTGTGTGTGTGTGTGTGTGTTGTGTGTGCTGTTTTAATGCACCATGGACTACCACCTTGTGCAGTAGATTGGCACTCCACAAACCCTCTTTATTATTATTTTTATTTATTATCTAAAGAAGATGGACCCAGGTTGCTTTGATTCTGTTTTACTGCCTTTTTTCCCCCCCTTTTTTCCCCCCGTCAGACTCCACTCTGTTAATAGGAGACTGTCAGAAGATGTTGCCCTGGCCCACAAAATGATACAGCACTCAACATGGCTCAGACACTGAGACAGATGCCTGGTGATGTAGTCTGTCTGGTGGCAGTTATGTCCACTCAGTCAGTCAGTGTATGAATATTAAAAAACAAAAACAAAAAAACAATTGGGGGGTCTTAAAGTGCCCTTTCTCAATGAGACCTAGGCGTGCACATTTCATACTAAAGTTTTAAAAAATAAAAAGATTAAATGACGTCAAAACACTACATTAATATTACACATGTTGTATCAATATCTCATTTATGAGTTTTCTCCTTCATTCCTGCTATTTCAGGCCCTCTGGTACTTATTCAGAGACAACTGTGCATTAATTAAGCAGGTCAAACAAACAGATGAAGCATACACGGTTTCATCCAAGGCTAAAAAAAAAAATATTATTTTTTTAAGCGGTCAATAATAATAAATAATATTAATCATCTGTAATCATAGAGACCATATATATAATATATATCATTCCAGCTTCACTGTACGCTTTATTCTTTGTCTTTGTTAAATTGTTCCATTTGTCTATGCCAGATCCATAACACAAAGTGAAGCTGCTAACAGTGTTCAGAAAGATTTGTGCTGCACAGTACAGACAGACAGCAAAAGTGGTGTGACTTGAATATCTGCTGACTGGTAACCAAAGTTAGAGCAAGCACCTCCCCACCCCCTCAACACACTCTGTGTGTATGTGTCTTTTTCTCTTGCACAACCACTGCCATCACACAGTAATGGTAAATTCAGATTTCTATAGATACTGCCAGGTCACTGACACATTACGCTCTGGTATTTCTGATGTTTGCAGATGTAGTTCTGACCTGAGACTCCAGTCAGTTCTTCTTCTTCTATACAGTGTGTAAACTGTAATTTCAACATTTTGAAGACTCTGAGTCTGACACATTTTTAGTGCATGTTCAGTTACTTTGGTTTGGAGTTTCCATAATCCACCAAACTCTGACATAGACTACAGGAATTTTAACAATATATGTCATATGTATGTGATCTTTTTGCATGGATATATATTATATATGATACACTCACATATATTTATAACACTAACAGTCACCTGTCCATATGCTGCATGCTTAACTTAGCTTTTCAGAGTGAATGCTCTTGCTCTCCACCATTGACTCTCCTAAGTTATCTCTGCCACCACTTCCCCATAAGTCACCTTGTCATGGTTGATGAAAAACTCCTTGACAAACTCATCGCCTTGTGTTGTTGCACTCACAACTGCCTGCATGTTCAGCTTCTCTATGCGCTCATGCTGCTGTGCCCACCTTCAAACAAAAATACAGGCAATGCTGTAACTGTGATCAAGGAATGGCAAGATGAAAACAAACATATTTATACATACTAACAATATTGAATATATGATATATATATATATATACTGTCTATTCCCTTCTTTTGATATTATACCTCTTTCTTTTCCATCTGTCATTTCTGTACTGTTTACTGCCTGCACTGAGACTTTGTGTAGCCATTATTTTGATCATTCTCTACACATTAATTATCTCTGAATTTCCATGCTATTGACTGTTTGTTCTTATCATCTCATGTTAATGGAAGGCAAAAACAGGATCTTTAAATTTAATGCACACAGTGGTGTTACTTGTAGTTGAACTGCATACATGGACATAATATGTATGACACTAGGTCCACTACTGGTGAGTAGAGATCAAGTAAACAAACTAAAAACAACAGAAATTATCAAGATCAAATTTCTCTAATTTTTTTTGTTAGCTACCATTAGTACCAAACATGGTTTAAAAAAATCTATTTTTTAAAGTTTTAAATGGAAGAGAAAGGTTGACACATTGCTTACAACTTGAACAACATCCCAAAATGCATGATATTTAGTAGTTAAGTACAAACTGGAGATGGACCGGAGAACTGCTGCACGCCATATTTGCAATGACTTCAGCTGTGATCTCCAATGCCTCTGCCCTGGTAAGCAAACTTGAACTCAACCCCCTGAAGTCTAATGTACTTCAAACAAGACCACTGAGCCTGCCTGACACCAAACCCTGAGACGGAACTCTCATCTTCACCCAAAACTCCTACCTGTGGCCATGAGACCAAGCTCCTTGTTGCCCATTAAAATCTGAAATCCACAAGAATAGTTTCTTTCCATCAGCAATACACTTGTGGAACATCATCCCACCTCACACACCAGCTGCAGGCTCCCCAAGGGCTTCAGATCCACCACTGAGAAACGACTAGTACTTGATCTTGAATTGTACACTGCTTCATCCATTAGTCTGGCTTAATGCAGGAAGCCCCATTGCTTGTTTGGTTATATCCAAGGAGGCAGTCGGAAATTCCTGGGACACTTTAAACACCATTTTGGATCACAGCTATCATATTATCAGAATCATTTAGAAAGAGTCATGTCAAGAAAATAAAGTCAAATCACAGCTAATGAGTTATTATCAGAATCATTTTGACAGAATCATATCAAGCGAATAAAGTCAAAATTTGCAACAAGAAGCGAGACTGATAACGTTTGTGTCTCACACAGTATGCGTACATGTGCCATTGACGTTTGATCTAGATCTAGTTTCTGAGTAATGACGTGCACACTTCAGTGCTAATGTTGACGAAGCACTCGATCGTGTACGGAAGACTCACTTTTTACAGCCTTAAAAGTTAAATCAAACTCACTTTTATTGCAAATTCTGCCTTCATTTGCTAGATATGAACGTGTCTGGTCGATTTTATTAAATTTATGACCCAAATGGTGTTTAAAATGTGCCAGGAATTCCCGACCGCCTCCTTGGATAGGTCATACTGACAGTTCCATGTTGTTTTACGTCCACAGAAACCATAAAGCTTACTAGGTCATATTCAAATTTCCTTTCTTTTATGCACACCACCAGTTGTGGATGTTGCCCAAACTACTGGGATTTCCACAGTATAAAACTATAATGAAGAAGTATAATCTAGAAGTGTAGAACTAGTAGAAAGAACGTTCGTGAATTTTATCACCTTGATGAGCCAATATCTTTCAAATCGAAGATTTCCAGGTGTTCAACGTAAGCTTCTGCCTCTCCTGGAAGCAGCACATCTCCTGCAGTGTCCATCATGAAATGTTTAAGTCGTGAAATGTTCGGGCGGGTTTGAAAACGCTTGTAGTCAGGCACGCACACGTTTGAACGCCATGATCATAGTAAACTTCCGGTGGTTTGGGATTTCTAGACTACAGCTCGGATTTCCAAGACAATAAGAAAAACTGAAATAAAAAGGAGTGTTTCCTACACATGGAAAATGTTGAAAAAATCAAAGTAACGGTCGATTCAGATTTATTCTCAAGTCCATTTAATGGTATTTAATGCACCAAACAAATGATATTTCCTTCAATAATCTAGAAATTGTACTGTAGCAGACGAATGACCATACGACGCGTCAGAACTTTTGATTGGATTTTTGTGTGCGTATGGATATATTCTTTTTTGTTAGTGTTTGTGAAATGAGATCACCATATTTACGCTTTCAATAGACTTGATTTAATTCTGTTGCTGTGGGAAGCATTTCACATCCGTTTATTAAACAAGTTAGACAAAATGTCTCCGTACTAGCTTTTTTCACGTGCCATGGCGGACCTACATCCGGTTAATTGTTAACAGGCTCTTGAGCAGGGAAGGGAAAGTTGACGATGGAAATTTGTCATGAGACAAACACACTTCGTCTGTCTCATAATTTTGTGCTTTCCTGCATACGATAGCAGACTGCACTGGCTCAGGGGCGATGATGACCCCTACCTCGACAAATATGGGCACTTCAGTGAGAGGGAAAGGCTGGAGATGCTGGAAGAGGCGAAGAAAATGTTTTACTTCGGTTATGACAACTACATGAAGCACGCCTTTCCCAAAGACGAACTGAATCCTATCTACTGCTCAGGGCGTGGGCCAGATTATGACAATCCGTAAGGAGGGTTTCCTTGTTGGATAGACCAAAGACGAGTCGTTGTACACTTAGTGTCATAAAATAATGTATATGATTGCTGTGTAATTCGTTTTCATGACCACATGCTCGTGTTTATATAGTTTACTGAATCGGCATTACATCATTTGTCACCATCTGGTAGATGAAAGGCTGGTGATCTGGCAGTGATACCCCAAGACGGGTGTCCATCTGCCATCACAACACTGATTTTAAGAAGCTTGCTAGTTTAGAGATTGCTGCATCACACTTCCATAGCCTCTTGGTTTATATTTACACTTGCTGTCACAATGGCTGGTAACAGTTTAGTATCATTACATGTTAGATTTACTAAAACTGTACATATATTGTGTATTTTCTGTATTAATATTAAAAAGAAGAAAAAAAGAGAGCAGTTTGACATAGTGGCAGACATTGTTTCTCTTTAGTCTGTGTATAAATGAAGGATTATTGCTTATAGAAGTTAAGCTATGATGTAAAAAATAAAATTAAGCTTCCTTTTGTGGTACTGATAGTGATGCTGCTATTACTATTACAGTATTAGTATTACTGAGCACTAAGCACATTTTGTTGTTGTTTCAGATCCAACATCAACATCAATGATGTACTGGGTGACTACTCTTTGACTTTAGTGGAAACATTAGACACACTGGCTGTAAGTGATACTGATAGTTAAATCCAGTACACCTGCCTTCCTTTGCATTTGCAAATCCTATGCTGTTTGAAATTAATATTCATGGAAGTTTCCTATAGTAGAGTTACTAGAATTTTTACTTAAGAAATAAGAATGGGGCAGTTATAAAAGGAAACCAGTAAATTTACATTTGCTGGGTAGACCTGTAGAAACAGAGAAAACAATTTAGAGTTGATACTATTATTAAAGATAATTTAAATATCTAACTGACTAAACATGCTTATAAAATTCCATCATGATCATGAACATCTTACAGTTACACATTGGTAATGTGTATGTACATCTGTATATCTTATTTTTAGTGGTTCTCCTATGGGCTATGATTAATAGTATGTTTGTCCAATTGTTATAATGTATTATTTTAAAATATTATATATATATATGCTACTTGTTATTGGCATGTTTAGCTTTGTTATCAGTATCATGTCAAATAAACATGTGTTACTGTTAACATCTTTATCCTGCAGCTAATAGTAAATTGCTAGCCTTAGTGACACTAGTCCTTTGTAAACATGGTTAACTCATTGCTAACAATACTTAATGTGTTTGTTTTCATTATATCTGCCTGCAGTAATAACACAAATTATGTATGATGTATATACTATAATGTACAGTACATCCTCATGCTTATTTCATTGTTAACATGTTTTATCCAGGTGATGCATTTTTCTTATTGGTAACAGTGTAACACAAATCTTTTTGTTAACTTGTTTGAATAGTGCTAACATGGTACTGTGTACTAATTAATTTTTATTGTGCTTTGCCCTGATAAATGATATGATGCATAGTTCAACATTAAAATAAAGCAAGTCTATCAGCTACCATCTCTTGAGTTCCACTAAGTCCATTGACAGGTTGATCCCATTGGTAACACTGTCATGAACAGTTACACTCTTTTTTCTTTAAAAAAAACCTGACATCCAATTCTTAACGCTAGTAACAACAGTGAGTAACAGTACTAACAATAACACTCATCTTTTTTTCTATTCTTTTTTTAAATCTCTTTATTATCATACAGTCCCATTGCCATGTTTTATAAATGAATCAAATTTTTTACACTAGTATTGTAGTAATATCAGTGAGTAACAGACTAACACTGTAACAGTAACACACTCATTTCCTTGTTTTTTTAGTGTTTATACTTTATAAATATCCCATTACTAACACAAACAACAGCTAGTAGCA
The DNA here is from genome assembly GCA_963584105.1 of Alviniconcha strummeri. Lineage (NCBI taxonomy): Eukaryota > Metazoa > Mollusca > Gastropoda > Provannidae > Alviniconcha > Alviniconcha strummeri. The sequence goes on along the minus strand of CAUZXP010000488.1, from coordinate 76,724 downwards.
CACTCATATCTTCTTCTTTTTTCCTTTCTGTTTGTTTTGTTTTGTTATTATCATGCAGTCCCATTGATCTTTTTATCCGCTTGGGACAGGTGATGGGCAACGCCAGTGAGTTTCAGAGAGCTGTTCAGCTTGTCATTGACCATGTCAGCTTTGACAATGACAATGTGGTGCAGGTGTTTGAGGCTACCATCAGGTTAGTGGCATTTTGTAGATTTGATTTGGACTAACTGCTTAATGCCACTTGCTAAAGCCTGCATTATGTTTATAAACATTTTTATATTTTATTCTTTATGTTTTTGCAGTTGTTTTTGCTTTCACTTGTTCAGTTGTGAATTAAATCAGTTGTGTTTGTGCATTTTGTTTACCTGGCTTAAAAGGTTGTAATTTTAGCTTTTATTTGATGCGTTTCATGATTTAATTAGTTATTGTTGAGAAAATTTTACTTGTAAAGGCCAAGAAAACACAAATGTTGACCATTTTGTGGTCCAGAGGGCCAATTTCATGGTAACAAGAGCGTGTCTTCCTTGCAGCCCGCACCACCCTGTTATGTATGCATGCGAGTGACCATTTTGTGTGGGCTGAAAAATTGTCTTCTGGATGAAAATATATCCTGATTGCTGTATGCGTGCTGTGATCACCTCTTGGATTGACTCTGCTGCCTGTCTTCTAGCACTGTATGCCATTACATCTAGTTTATGAATTATGATGGAGCAGGTTGTACTCGTAGTCATATTGACCTGTATGTAAGGTGTGTGGTCCGTGTTGGGATCACTGCCGTCACTAGTGTCAGGCCACCTTACCACCAAAGACCCATCTAAAGTGTAATGAGTAGTACTCACTCTGACCTGTGATGTGTGTATGCAGATTGTTGGGGTCACTGCTGCCTACCCAGCTCATCATCACAGACCCCCACTGTAATGAGTAGTACTCACTCTGACCTGTATTGTGTGTATGCAGAGTGCTGGGGTCACTGGTGCCTACCCTTCTCATCATCAAAGAACCACACTGTAATGAGTAGTACTCACTCTGACCTGTATTGTGTGTATGCAGAGTGCTGGGGTCACTGGTGCCTACCCTTCTCATCATCAAAGAACCACATTGTAATGAGTAGTACTCACTCTGACCTGTAATGTGTGTATGCAGAGTGCTGGGGTCACTGCTGTCGGCCCATCTCATCATCACGGACCCCAAGCAGCCCTTCGGCAAAATGGCTCTGCCCAACTATGATGGAGAGCTCCTCTCCCTGGCTCATGACCTGGCTGCTCGACTGCTGCCGGCTTTTGATGACACTGCGACTGGTATTCCATTTCCACGGGTTGGTATAGTGTTAGCAGTTGTTGGCTTTTGTGATTTGTGTGAATGTTGATTCGGGTGAGGATGAGAGAATAACACCGGTATTCACAATGCCTGTGAAAATGTCCAAAGTCAGATTTTTTATTAAAAACAACAAAACTGTAGCTCTCTATTTTAAATATTATATATAATGTCAGAACCCTTGCTTTGTAATCATGATTTAAGGAAGGATTAACAGTAGAAGTTAAAATCTTTGGGTCTTAAGGAGCTTGTAAAAAGACAAGCCCTGCAATATAACATTTCACGAAACACAGTAACATGCAACCCCCCACCACCCCTCCCCCTCCCTGTCCAAAAATAGGGGAAAGTGAACCACTTTTCAGAACAAGTCCAGCAGTCTCACCAAGTGGTTTGTTGCTGTACCCTTGATGTGCTGTTTGAAGTCCAGACTGCATCATACTCCATAATAGCCTCCACAGATACACACATTTCTTTAACTCAGTTCAAGTCTTCTTTTTTTCTCGATTTTTTTTTCCTTTTTTTTCTAACATTCTGTTCTGTCCCCCCCCTCCCCCCCCCCATAAAAATAAACACACACACAAAAAAACCCCCCAAAAAACAAACCCCACAAACAAAGAAACAAAACTGATAACTTTCCTGTCTGGGAAGTCGGCAACAATACTGCTGGGGAAGAAGAGGACATGTGATCCCTCGGCATAGATGTTGCTCAGATTGGGTTATTAATATTATTTACATCTTTTGTGCTGACTTGGTGCATATATATATATACCTTTGATTAGAAACTGAAACCTAAAAGCTGAAACCTATTTTGTATGATGTTTGATACAGGTGAATCTGTCGAAGGGTGTCTCACCCAACTGTATTAACGAAACCTGCACTGCTGGAGCTGGAACACTGCTGTTGGAGTTTGGTGTGCTGTCGCGGCTGCTGGCTGATCCCGTCTATGACTTCTATGCACAGCAGGCAGTCAAAATGCTGTGGAAGTACAGGTCCAATGTTACCGGTTTGTTGGGTAAGTTACAAGAGCAAGACATTTCTTTGTTAAGTGTTTTTTTCCTTCTGGTTGATTCCTTCTCTGTTAGAACTTGAGTAATTTGGAGGAATGGTTGCAACATGTTTTCTCAGTCCTGCACGTTTCGTCGCTGGAGTTACGTACATTTTGTCACCTACTAGTACTAGAGAGTGAGAAATTGTGCAGCCGTTGTACATTCTTTTCTTGTTTTATGGGATTTGAATATTAGTATATAACTCTAATAGTGTGTGTGTGTGTGTGTGTGTGCACATGAGTGTGCGCATGTGTACATGTATGTGTATGTGTGTGTGTGCACATGCAAGTATGTGTGTGTGTGTGCACATGTGTGTGTGTGTGTGTTTAGGCATAATTGTTGTGAATGGCAAAACAGTGCTCTTGTGGTGTTGTGCTATTTGTGCAGGCAATGTGATCAACATTCAGACAGGGGAGTGGGTGGGTAAGATGAGTGGCCTTGGGGCTGGCATGGACTCCTTCTATGAATACCTCATCAAGGTTAGTGTCGGCTTCTTTGGTCTTATCTTGTTGGGTAGCTGTGCTGCTCTCTCTCTCCTCTGCTTGCTTCTTTGTTTTCTCTTGTTTGCCTGGCCTCCAGTTCATCTCATCACCTGCTCTCTGACTTTTTCTGTTTGTTCCTGTCTCTGTTTCTCTCATCTTAAGGTGACCCTGTGTGGTTGATGATGTCTTAAAATCCAAAGAGTCTCTCTTGCTGTCTCTCTCTCTCTCTCTCTCTCTCTCTCTCTCTCTCTCTCTCTCTCTCTCTCTCTCTCACACACACACTGTCATTCTCTCTCTCTCTCTCTCTCTCTCTCTCTCTCTCTCTCTCTCTCTCTCTCTCTCTCTCTCTCTCTCCTGAAAGTTTAACATTTGACCCTTTGGGCACCTCTCTTTGGATAAGTTATACTGAGATTTTCAGAACTGCCTGATGTCCCCTTGATAGGAAGGACTGTCAGTAAGATTTCATTTTATTTTGCAGGCTTACATTTTATTTGGTGATGAGCACTACTTGCGGATGTTCAACGAGTCATATGAAACTATCAAATTCCACATGCGGAAAGGGTAAGACAAGAGTTTTGTTTGACCAGTAATGCACCGTAAGAAGCAAAGGAACTTTTTACAACAATGTATAGATGTTCTTTCCTCAGTAAATTACTTCCGCCAAACATCTAAAGGGGGACCGCAAATTCACTATTCTACTTCTGTTAAGGATGTGATCAGTTTCACATGTACTCAACACAGTGTAGAGGACATGACTGTGAGAGTGCGGCATTGCAGGTCTTCAGGGAGAACTCTGTGAAAGATTTGTCTCGCTTGCAGTTGTAGTGTTTATTCTCATAACTTTCCAGCTGTTGTTATATATGCTTGTAATTTATATGAATAATAAGTAAATAACACAACACTACACTTGCTTACAGTCACACATTCTTTTAAAACACAAAGAAAAAGAAGAAGTAAAAAAAAAAAAGAGTTGTTCTGAAGCTCTAAGCACATTAACAGTTAAAAAGAACGCTGATTTTTTTATTAGACAATGCAAAATGGAAATTTTCAGTGCAAGGACCTTTTCTTTTTTATATACACACATCAGCTTTGTGCTGGCATTATACAATTAACTTCTCCAATAACCACAAGGTAATTTGTTGGATGTCTTCCATTTCATTGTTAGTTAGTGTATTCTGTTTCTTTGTGTTTTTTGTTAGTGTATTGTCTGTTTCTTTGTATTGTTTGTTAGCATATTGTCTGTTCCTTAGTTGCCCAAGAAAAGTGCTTGCACTGAAAATTTTCTTTGTTTTGTGTTATTAAAGTCAGTGCTCATTTTAACCTATTTTGTGTTTTGACCTCATGTTCTAAGTCAGATATGAACCATCAGTGCCATTGGCTTCTTTTTTCTGTCTGTTTCCTGTTTCAGCCTTGAAAAAGCATCTTTCAGAGTGGAAATTGGTCACACTCTTTCTTATAATGATAATAATGGAAATTTGTAAAGCACCTACCCCGCAGCTCAAAGCGTTGAATAAACAAAATATAACACACATAATATGCAGCGAGATGGACTATGTTATCGACAATTTAAAAAACACTAGCATGCAGTGCAGACAATGAGACATCAACAAGGGTTCAAGCATAATTATGTGCAAGACACACACTCACACGCACACATGCATGCATGCACGCGCGTGCACACACACACAACACACGCACACACGCACAAATACACACACTGTACAGACCAGTTATGTCAACCTGCATATTGTGACAACACTTGTCAGGAATGTTGTTATTTATTGCCAGCCGGGAGCGATGCAACTTTGGTGCTGGCAACCCTCCCATGTACGTGAATGTGAACATGATGACTGGAGAGATGGCCAACACCTGGATGGATGCTCTGCAAGCTGCCTGGCCAAGTGTGCAGGTAAACATGCAGGGTGGCCGAGGGGTTTCACTTTCAGACACTCACAGGATTATATTTTTGTAGCTTGTGGTGTAGCTTTGAATCTGTTGAACTACGCTTTGCATTTTGAAGTCTGGTGGTGAAAACAGACTCGGCAAGCAGTCCTTTAGATGATTTTTTTTTTTTTTTAAGTCTGGTAGTGAAAACAGACTGGGTGGGCAGTCCTTTAGATTGAGCACTTTGTTTTTTTAAGTCTGGTGGTGAAAACAGACTGGGCGGGCAGTCCTTTAGATTGAGCACTTTGTTTTTTTAAGTCTGGTGGTAAAAACAGACTGGGCAGGCGGTCCTTTAGATGAGGATGAGGAGTAATTCACACTTGCAATTGACTGGCCTTGCACATAAACTATCCCAAGATAGTTGGAGATTGAAAAAGAGGGAGGAATTTGCCACTTAATCTCCTGATTTGCCATCTGAACTCCTAATTTACCATCTGATCTCCTTATTTACCATTGCCCTGATATAACCACACTGGTTGCATGGGCGTAAAACACCAGTTTACTTACTTACCGTATTTACCATCTAATCTCCCAGTTTGCTATCTAACTTCCCATGCCAAAATACACTTCCCTCAGTGTATGACGTTTCATGAGAAGTATCAGATGACCTGAGGTAGACGTGGCCTGTCTGGACAACTAAGCTTCTGGTGGCTGTCATATACTCCCCTCATTTTATTCACTCCTTTTTGTGTAGGCCAGTACTCCGTTGGGTTACAGATGCCCTGGTCAAGAGCTCACAGTGGTGTCTGTCACATTATTCTCCTCTCATGCTGTTTTTTCCTTCACCCTGATATAACTATGATGGTTGACTGGGCGTAAAACACCAAGTTACTTACTTATTTTCTTCTTTCTGCGCAGGTGCTAGCAGGAGACATGGAGGAGGCCATTTGCTCCCACGCTTTCTTCTACTCCATCTGGAGAAAGTACGGGGCCTTGCCGGAGCGCTACAACTGGCAGACTAAAACCCCAGACGTTTTGTTTTACCCGCTGCGGCCAGAACTGGTCGAGTCCACCTACTTCCTGTACAGGGCGACGCGCAATCCTTTCTACCTGCACGTCGGTCGCGACATTCTCAACAGTCTGTCAACTCACACCAAAGCAGAGTGAGTCACCTCTCGGCATCACGCTTGGCATTTCTTCTTGCCATTTGTCACAAAATACGGAACAGGCACATGTGTGAATGTAGACGAAGAACAATGTTTTGACGCTTTTTGCCAATTCTTTGAATCTGCACATGTGAACATTTGAGAGTAGTCCTGTTTTAAGTTTCATGGCTGTGAGGTCACATTTTCATCAGTGAAGTGGAATGATCTTCAGGTGTGGCTATGGAACTCTGCATGATGTCAACACCAAAGAGCTTGAAGACAGGATGGAGAGCTTCTTCCTCAGTGAGACCTGTAAATACCTCTACCTGGTCAGTGTGGCTTCTTTGTCAGACCTGTAAATACCTGTCCGGTCAGTGTGGCGTCTTTGTCAGACCTGTAAATATCTCTGATCAGTGTGGCTTCTTCATTAGACCTGTAAATACCTGTCTGGTCAGTGTGGCTTCTTCGTCAGACCTGTAAATACCTCTCTGGTCAGTGTGGCTTCTTTGTCAGACCTGTAAATACCTCAACCTGGTCAGTGTGGCTTCTTTGTCAGACTGTAAATACATCTGTGTGGTCAGTGTGGCTTTTTTGTCAGACCTGTAATACCTCTGTCTTGTCAGTGTGGCTTTTTTGTCAGACCTGTACTACCTCTATCTTATCAGTGTGGCTACCTGTACTACCTCTATCTTGTCAGTGTGGCTTCTTTGTCAGACCTGTAAATTCTTGTTCTTGTTGTTCCTCTGTGTGTGTATTGTTTTGTGTTGTTGTTAGACCTGTAAATACTTCTATCTGGACAGTGTTGCTTGTTTGTAAGACCTGTACATTTTATCTCTGTCTAGTAAATATGGTGTCTTTATCAGACCTGTAAATCTTACCTCAGTCTGGTAAATGTGACTTCTTTGTCAGACCTGTAAGTTTTACCTCTGATAAATGTGCCTTCTTTGTCAAACCTGTACTTCTCACCTCTGTCTGGTAAATGTGACTTTTTTTTTTTTGTTGGACCTGTAATAGTGTAAATTTTACCTCTGGTAAATGTGGCTTCTTTGTCAGACCTGACAATTCTGCTATCTGGTCAATGCTTTTTTGTTTTGTTTTTGGCTAGACCTGTAAATACCTCTGTCTGATCAGTGTGGCTTATTTGTTGTACGTGTATTTTGAAAGCCAGTTTTTTGTTTTGTTTATTTTTTGTTGTGGGGGAAGGTGGGTGGGGTTGAGATTTGTAGAAATCATTTTGTGTGTGCATCTGTGTGACAAAGAAAATCATTTTGTGTGTGCATCTGTGTGACAAAGAAAATCATTTTGTGTGTGCATCTGTGTGACAAAGAAAATCATTTTGTGTGTGCATCTGTGTGACAAAGAAAATCATTTTGTGTGTGCATCTGTGTGACAAAGAAAATCATTTTGTGTGTGCATCTGTGTGACAAAGAAAATCATTTTGTGTGTGCATCTGTTTGACAAAGAAAATCATTTTGTGTGTGCATCTGTTTGACAAAGAAAATCATTTTGTGTGTGCATCTGTTTGACAATCATGTGAACAAGGCATATGACATATCTGTCAGACAAGTAGTTGGTTTTTGTGCATGCAGCTGTTTGACAGGTACGATCATGTGAGCAAGGCATATGGCATATTTGTCAGACACATAGTTGTTTTTCGTGTGCGCAGCTCTTTGACAAAGACAATCATGTGAACAAGGCCTTGTCTGGCTACCTGTTCACTACGGAGGGCCACTTGTTTCCTATTGATGGGCGCTGGCGCCACAAACCCTGGAAGGGAGACAAAGAGAAGGAGGAGGGGCAGGAGGGCAAGGTGCCCTCTGTGGTAGATGCTCGCCATAATGTCTCCAATGTGAGTATGCCGGCACTTGTAGTACAGCTTTTGCCAAAGTGCTTACTGATACTACCTTTCGCCAGAACTTATAATACTTAGATTTTGTTGATTTAGGCTGATTCATAGGGTAATTTTTGTGTATTCTGTAGAGTGTTGATCTAGGCTGATGCATAGGGTAATTTTTGTGTATTCTGTAGAGTGTTGATTTAGGCTGATTCATAGGGTAATTTTTGTGTTTTATATTCTGTAGATTTAGGCCGGTTCGTGGGGTGATTTGTGCCTGTCTTTTTTTCATCTTTCCTGTTATATATATACATTGGGTGGAAGGAGGGTAGGCTTGGTCCTTATTCCTAAATCATTTACGGTTAGTTTAGGTAAGCCCAGACAGAAAAAAATGGGAAGGATTTTATGAGCAGATTTTTTTTTCTCATCAAGTCCATAGAAAGGACCAGTGAAAAAACAGATTTGGTGCTTTTGATTTTATATTTATGCCCATTTGGCCATAAGCATTGTATTGGACGCATGCACGCACGCACACACACATTCACATACTCACACACAAACACACATACACACACATGCACACACACTGACTCAGACGCATACTGACACACACACACACACACACTTACACACACACACACACACACACACACACGCATAGTGGGTCTGCTTGGAAGCAGAGAACAGTGCTGTATATGTACAGATTCCATTGTAAAGTGCTTTGAGCTCATCTCGAGGCACTTGACAAGGGATCATATCAAATAATAGAAATGGTGCCATAAAGAAGGGAGAATGTCTTGGCAAGTGTCACCGTTGAACATTTGTGGCAGATCCGGAAGAAAGTTAAACACAATTTGGCTTCATCTTTCCTGTTCCGTATGCTGTTTCCGAAGATAGATGTTACTCCATTTTTGTGTTCCCAGTACAAAAACCTGTGGGTGTTCCCTTCTAGGTGTTATACTTTCTGACCACAAAGTGTATGGCAATTTAAAACTACTACACCCCCCACCCCCTCCCCCATTGTCACAAGGAAAATATCTTTTTTCATCATTTTTTGCATCTTCTGTGTTTGTTTCAGTGTGATCCGGTGTCAACAGAGAGTCGGTACTTTATGCCTGTCCGCAGCTCATACCTTGCTCAAATAGAGCGGGCTGTGGGACTGAACTGATCTAAATACATATGTGTCTTCTCTCTGTCTGTCTGCCTGTCTCTCTTTGTGTTTCTCTCTGTCTCTGTCTCTCTGTTTCTGTCTTTGTCTCGGTCTCTCTCCTCTCTGTCTCTGTCTGTCTCTCTCTGTCTCCCTGTCTGTATGTCTCTCATTATCTGTCTCTGGCTGTCTGTGTATCTGTCTCTGGCTCTGTGTGTGTGTGTGTGTGTCTCTCTCTCTTTGACCTTCCTGTTTGTCTGCCTGTCTGTGTCTGTCTCTCAGTCTGTGGTACCTTCAAAAAACAGCAACAGACTGTTGGTTTAAATTGATGTGTCTTTATTTTTTTGCACATACATGTCTCTGTCCATTGGGCTCTCTCTGTCTCTTTCTCCCCCCCCCCCCCCCCCCCCAACACACACTTTGTAGAGAGGCAGCTATAATCATGTTCTGCTGTAAATTTTGTTGTTTGGCACTTGTTATCTTCATTGGGTGCAACACTTTTAGGCAGTTGTTTCAGTTAGTCATTCATCACTTCTATTGTGTGATCGTGCTCAGTCTGAAGATTCAGTACATTTGTGCAGAAAAGATGCATATGTACACTTTTGATGCTTCTTGGATTCTCCGTTGTTTGTTTAGTCTTTTTTTTTTGAGGGTGTAAACTGTTTCCATTTTAAAGTTGGATATATAGCACGCATATTTTTGTATCCATTTTGGGTTTTTTAAATCTTGCTGTAAATACCTGTGACTTTTTCAGAGGGCAGAAAAGTATTGTACTGATCAATGTCATCTGGTTCTTTGAGGGAATAAAGGTGCATTATGTACATGTACATATTCAGTGAACTGTGCAAACTGAAGCATCTTTTTATGCCAGTATTTCATGATGGGATTTAAGTGTCTGCGTTGTGTTTTCGGGGCCTGATGGCCTGATGAACTGCTGCTCCTTTGCATTCATGGAAGCCAGGCAGGGTGTAGAAATAATTTAAAGGGGATCCCAGGTGATGGAGCATTGTCGGCCCTATCAACAGAAATGGAATGCAGATTAGACTTGGTCACTCTGTGCTATAGTTTGTTCAAAAATCGCTTTTCAAAACAGTTGCAGAAGCATGGTCATGAACACTGCCATCTTGCGTCTAGTAGTCTGTATCTTGAGAGCACAGTGATGTACAGTATGCCAACAGCTGGATAGCATGATGAAGTGCAGCATGCCAACAGCTGGATAGCATGATGAAGTGCAGTATGCCAGCAGCTGGGTAGCACAATGAAATGTAGTATGCCAACAGCTGGATAGCATGAAGTGCAGTATCCCAACATCTGGAAAGCATGATGAAGTGCAGTATGCCAACAGCTGGATAGCATGATGAAGTGCAGTATGCCAACAGCTGGATAGCACAATGAAGCACAGTATGCCAACAGCTGGATAGCGCGATGAAATGCAGTACGCCAACAGCTGGATGGCATGATGAAGTACAGTACACCAACACAATAGATCTTGGTAGCATGATGAAGTGTAGTACACCAACAGAATAGATCTTGGTAGCATGATGAAGTGTAGTACACCAACAGAATGGATCTTGGTAGCATGATGAAGTGTAGTACACCAACAGAATGGATCTTGGTAGCATGATGAAGTACAGTACACCAACAGAATGGAGCTTGGTAGCATGATGAAGTGTAGTACACCAACAGAATGGAGCTTGGTAGCATGATGAAGTGTAGTACACCAACAGAATGGAGCTTGGTAGCATGATGAAGTGTAGTACACCAACAGAATGGAGCTTGGTAGCATGATGAAGGGCAGTACACCAACAGAATGGAGCTTGGTAGCATGATGAAGTGTAGTACACCAACAGAATAGATCTTGGTAGCATGATGAAGTGTAGTACACCAACAGAATAGATCTTGGTAGCATGATGGAGTGTAGTACACCAACAGAATAGATCTTGGTAGCATGATGAAGTGTAGTACACCAACAGAATAGATCTTGGTAGCATGATGAAGTGTAGTACACCAACAGATCTTGGTAGCATGATGAAATGTAGTACACCAACAGAACAGATCTTGGTAGCATGATGAAGGGCAGTACACCAACAGAATGGAGCTTGGTAGCATGATGAAGTGCAGTACACCAACAGAATGGAGCTTGGTAGCATGATGAAGCTCAGCACGTCATCAGAACAGATCTTGATGGTAGGATAGACTGCAGTATTTCAACAGAACAGGTCTTGGAATCATGATGAAGCTGCAGGAGATCAGCAAAGGGGTGAGGTGGTGGATGTACATTGATTGGCTACAGGTGTTTTACGCAAATGGTGTTCCAGGGTTTGTTTGATTCCAGCTTAACAGGGCCAAGTGCTGTAGTGTGTTTATTACAGCCAGTGTTACCTCTGCTGCAGAAAGCATGAAGGGCAGTTTTAAAGCATGATTTAAAGTTACCATTGAATTGCATTCACTCTAGAGAACTTTGGTGTTAAGCATGAAGGACAGTTTTAAAGCATGGTTTAAAGATACCACTGAATTGCATTCACTCTAGAGAACTTTGATGTTATTTTTGTTTACCCATTAATCCTGTATTGGTTTGTTTCTTAACTTGATGAATCAAGGACATAATGCCAATTAACACACACATGAACATACACATACACAACACACACACACACACACACACACACACACACACACACAACACACACACACACACACACACACACATCTAAGCAAAAACAATAAACACAAACTCTTTTTTTGTGTGTGGTCATTTTAGCCCCTTTTTCTCTACATGTTTAGATGTACCATTTTTTAACTCACATGCCATGAAAAATTAAAAAAATCATCACGGTTGTGTAGATGTGGTCTGGGATGGAGGGATTGGACATAACTTGAGAAAATATCTCAATTAAATGTATTTTGTTGATGACCGTATGTGATGTGCTGTACAAAATTGTTTGCAAGTTTGTAGCGGTTAATCTGCTGTTGACTGTGTCATAAAACAATGTTGATGTCAAATTTGGATGATCATGAACAAATGACCATTATTTGTATTATTATGTTATTACTTCTGAAGGCACAGCTGTTTGTGAAGATTGTGCTGGTAGCCTTCCAACCAAACTGTTTTGACTGAGTGCAGCAGATTTTGAACTGTCTTCCATAACCATGTATGCAAGGAAAAGCCATTGCTATTCAAATCATCCACTTTCCTCAATTTTTTTTAATGTTATTTTTGTTTTTATATACATTTACGCTGTTCCTGATGCGTGTTTTTTGGGGTTGTTTTTTTCCCTCTCCAGTAGTGTGTGTGTGTGTGTTTTTTCCCAGTAGTGTGTGTTTGTGTAAATGTGTGTGTGTGTGTGTGTGTGTGTGTGTGTGTGTGTGTGTGTGTGTGCATTACTCCAGAAATTGTTGATTTTTAATTTTAATTTTCTTTCCTGGTGCCGGTCATTTTGCCCTGTATTATTACTGTTTGCTGCGTTATTTTTATTATAAACATGGTGTGTACATGCCATTGTAATTTGTATAGTAGACAACAGACAGTGTTTGTTCATTGATCATTGGTGATTCCATTAATTAAAGATGATTGTGATGCTGTGTAATTACATTATCTGACTGTTAGTGGACTTACTGTTTTTTAATAGAAAAATGGGGTGGGGGTGTGCGGGTGGTATGACTTTGTTGCCTATATTTATATGGATGCATGAGCTTACTTGCCCATATATATGGATTTTCCTATGATGTACCTAGGTCACATTCCACAGGGTCATTTGACTGTGGCTAGTTCCTAGTGTCAGTGGAATGTTTACACTATAACATCAATGGAATGTTTACACACACTTGTCAGGTAGTGTGTATATGCTGCTGTGGGATTTTTAACATGCAGGGACCTGAAGTGCACATGACCTTCAGTTCTTCTTCTCATCCCAAGGATGAGATGCTGAGTCCACCACCCTGACATTGAGAAGCAGGGGAAGATGGTTTCTGCTGTACTTCCAAGCCAGGGTTTGAACCTGTAACCTCATTATCACTGAACCCTGTTACCTTGTTGATGGCACGCACATACCTTCGTTTTCATTGAGTTTGCAAGGTCATCCCTTCAGTGTATGAGTCTCAGTTTGTGGCTCAGTATTCAAAAACTGTACACAATAAAGTGGCCACATTAGAGGCTGAAGATTCAAGTTCTGTGCTGTTGTAAATTTATGTATTAATTAACATTCATCAGAGTCAGGAGAATATAGCAAGATGTGTGTGTGTGCGCG